>JAIGNY010002198.1:1170000-1180000 GCA_020152595.1 Chiridota heheva
GAGATTGATGAAGAGGTTAGGGTGGGTTTGAGTTTTGTGATGAGTGGAGAGGCTCAGGTGTATAAGAAGGGAGGGGGTGGCCCAAGGAGGAAAAGTGGGCCAGGAGAAGATGCCAAGAGTGGCGGGGTTGATGCTGAGATGGAGGTCTGATTTAATGCATAAGCTACAGGGAGGGGATAGGGTTTTAGTCCTATCAAAAGGGTAGAGAAATTAGGGTACCCAATGAGGTTGTAAACAGGGTTCTGGGTGTTGGTGAGGACTCTAAAAGCATAGGAGAGGCTAAGCTTTCTACACCTTAGCAAAAAGGGGGAGTTCGTTGTGTTTAACATGAAGGCTGGTGATTGGGGAGGTCCTGTAGGCACCCAGACAAAGCCTGAGGGCCTTTTTTGGATTGTAGCTTGTGTACTGCAGAGGGGAAGGGGAGGAGAGGTGAAGGAGAGGAGAGGTAAAGGGGAGGAGAGGTGAAGGGGAGAAGGGAAGGGAGAGGGGAAGGGAAGTGGCCCTCACTGTCATATATCTAAATGATTCTATAACAAGCTCTTAGACCACTTAACATGTTAAAGAAAAAAATCAATTTATATGTTCCTAAACCCAAAAGACTACCTAATTTTCTGAGAGTAAAATCTTCATGAAACAGGGTGTGAAGGCTATAACATATTTCACTGCAGCCTTCTGATAAACATTTGAGTTACACGCTGGAGAAAACACATGTACAATATAATCCAGTTGCACAACTAGGATCTTCCAGGCCTGAAATTCAGTATTTGGGCCCCATATTGTAAAATTATTGTTCAGAACTCTATATCTTGATCTTGCCTCATGGGGCTTACCACCTGCTTGTTGAATTTCTGAGTTTATCATAATATTTGGACTGACAATGGTTTGTGACAGCTCAAGTTGTTCATGTGTGTGGCACTTTTGATGAGCAAGTCTTATTTTCTTTTGATGTTCAAATGTTCAATGAGATTGTGGTGAATGAGATTGTGGTGGTGGTGGGGGGTTGGGGACCAGAACAGAAAAGTGTGAATTAGCTGTTAAAATCAGAGAAGCAAAAGGTCCCAACTATATTTTGGATCATATACTACTGTACTTGACATAAATGGCAGGTACTCTTACCCTTGTGCCCCAAACTGTGCAAAACAAGAGGTATATCTTTTGTGTGGTTTTTCTTTTCTTTCTGGGAATAGTGTTAATTGTACTTTTACCACACTAGAGAGGAGGGAGAATTAACCTTGTGTCACACCATTCAATGTGTTCATGGAGAGAGCATGTCCTTATATTTCAGTATAAAGAGGGTCAAATCAGTCTTTGTAGATTTATACCTGGAATTCAGCGAAGCAACATGGA
The DNA here is from genome assembly GCA_020152595.1 of Chiridota heheva. Taxonomy (NCBI): domain Eukaryota; kingdom Metazoa; phylum Echinodermata; class Holothuroidea; order Apodida; family Chiridotidae; genus Chiridota; species Chiridota heheva. The sequence continues at coordinate 1,171,348 of JAIGNY010002198.1, forward strand.
GACCCTCCTTTGTTGTACAAACGAAGACGTAAGAACCCTGGAAAGCTGAAAAATAAACATAAAACAAAAGTCCAAATCTGAAAAATCATGTGCTATTTTCTTTAATCTTCAGATGATGCACACGTGCACTTCTAAGTCTTGCATGTCCTTAGGCTCTTATGGAAAAACTTTCTTGCATTTTGCTTCTTGTCATATAAAGCTATGAGCATCACGAGACCATCACGAGACCATGCTTAATCTCTATCCAAGCATAATTAAAGGACTTGTATATATGCAGCATGGTTACCATGTGCAGCTAAGTGCCGTTACTTACAGCTGATGGATGTTATAAATGCACAAGATTATCAAAATGGGAATTATCAGCATACCTTGAGTGAAAAACCTTTTGAGGAAATAATAGGCTGCATGTCATGAATATCAATGCAATTATCAGGGAGTTTTTAACTCTCATATACAAAAGGCAAATAACAAATTCACACCTTTTTTTACATATTTACATAAAATGGTTTTAAATGATTCTTAGGTAAAAATTTACAAATTTTAGACTTCCTAAAAATCCTATAAACTCCTTTATTTTTCTTTGTTTACATACAGATCTCTCCTTTCAGTTTTTCCTGACCTTAAGAACATTTCTTATAAATCTTTCATGAAATATTAATAAAGTCTTGAAGAATTAGAAACCTATTTTTTTTTTCTTTTTTTTTTTTTTTCTTGTGAAATATTATTTTTTCTGAAAGGACTTGATCTTTCATGAAATATTAATAAAGTCTTGAATTGAAATATTATTTTGCTCAATGAAATTGCTTCATTTTAAACAAAAATCTGTTAAAAAAAGTACAGTGGCTCGCGGTTCATTCAAAATTGACCTAATTTGATAAAACGCCAGTAAGTTTGGCAGAAACGTGATCAGAGTAGACAAGTATCACTTCTATGCCAGGTGGGCTAGGAACGAACTATAATTAAACCTTGAAGAAACCTCTTGAATGTGCACTCAAACAGCCCTATTGCCATAGCAACAAAATTGTCAAACTTATTTGTTACAGACTACCAGTGATTCTCCCAATTCTGACTAATATTCTATCCAGGTGTAAATTCTATCCATACATATGTGATCAAATAAGTAATTATACCAATTTCTGAAACTTGACCCAATAAGTGCTAATTTCCACAATGCTACCACCTTATGTGATGCTATACACCTCTGCAAGCATGTGTCATTGTATGATAATCATATCATTATGAAAAGAAATAGGTAATAACCATCAATTTTATGTGCACAACCACTTAAATAATATTCCATTTAAAAGATTATTCTTGTAATTCTCTTAAGCTTGGGAAAATTTGGAAGAAAATGATTAGTTAGTAGGTCCAATTATTAACAAATTTAAAAAATGCTCTAACGTTTTAAGCCAGTTTATATGGCAAAGTTTCAGTAAATTGAAGGAAACTGAGAAACATTTAAAATGGGTTAAATCATTAGGTAATGTTAGTCATTGTATGAGAGTGCAATGGTTGTCTGCTTACTAAATGAAAGTTACTTGTAATGGTCGTCTTTGCTGCCTTAAAAAGAGGCATGGCACTTCAGGGCTGGGCCCACTTTGAAATTGCCTTAGAAAAAGCAAGATTTCAAATGTAGGTGGAATTGATCAAAAGCCCCCAGAATGTATATGCACATTCTCAGTTTTGAATTTAAGGGGAGGGGGTTTCACTTTGACTGTGGGATGTTATCTCTTGCTTTTCAGATTATGGCACTGCATACAGTTTCTCTATTTTCATGTCAAAAAAAACTATAGACCCCTGTTACCTACTTAAAAATCAAATTTCCAGAACTTTTGGATTCAAGTTTAATTCTGAGCTACATCTCATCAAACTTGCCAAGGCCTAGGTGGATTCCTAATTTTATGATGATCTTATCTGATTTTCATCGATCATTACGATCGAAATGGAAGGAACAATGGTAATAAACAAAGGAAGGTTATTGGAAGAACTCCATAATGAATAATGCACTCATACACTTATTTCCTTTCCTGGGCAGAAAGGAAACAAAGCTATAAACTTGAATCAAACACTAGTTTGAATGTTCCTTTCTCCAAAGCTATCATCTTTTCTTCAAACTGTTTCATTCACAGACAAATAGTTATATCCTTTACTGGCAAATTCATACTTCTAACTTTTAGCCAGTGAAAGTATGTTTCAATTTAGCTTTATTGCAACCTACGGTCTTTGCATTTTTAGTACCTTCCTTTAACATTTCTTACTTTTAATTCCAACCTCAAACTTTTCTTTTTACATACAACAATATTCTATAAATGTACTTGATCACGCAGGAAAATCCTAGCTCCAATTAAACTGGTGCTCCCACTTACCGATTTAGCTCTTCATGGAGTTCAACTTCACTCGTCTGTGAGCCCAGGTTGGCCAAAAACAAGGTGGAACAGGGTGCTGCATTAGCCATGGCCACCATGGTGGCCGCTGCACTTGCGGCCACCATAGGCAAAGTAGGCTGTGGGATGGGTGTGTGAGGGGTGCCTGGTTGTGCTATGGCATGGTGGTGTGTGGGGTGTTGCTGTAAGAATGAGAACACACATGGCAAGTGTAAGATGCATCAAAACAAGTTCTAATTTGAGTATTTTAAAGACACTCATCTGGCTACAAAAAGTATTTAAAGAGTCCTTAGAAGTGTTGATTGCAAAGTAGTCACATATTCTAGGTTTAAAACCTGCTAGAAGTGGTTTGTGACTAAGTGTAGAAAAGGAGATTAAATTTGAGTGCGGAGTACAAAGAAATTAAGCTTTACCATCAAGAAAAATGGCGTTAGTGCTTTCTCTCTTCCACAGTTCAGACAAGAATGAGTTCCGTGTGCTTTTTTAGTGAGTTAATGTAACAGTTATCTTTGAAATAGAAATATTGACAAATATGATTCTATTGCAAAATAATGCATTTAAAGCCACATGCTCCCATTAAACCACAGGCAATAATAGCAATCATGTCTCCAACACATGCACAATTTAAATGACTTCAGTACACAGATACCACCAGATATATCGCATCAGAGCATTTTCAAAGCATGCATTGCTGATTTTGAATTAATGGAATAAAAATAATATCAAGCCAGGAAATGACAACTGGAGAAAACGTCTTACACACATGACTATACTGGTACACCTGTTGAAAATCTATGCAATTAACGTTCTGAGCGAGAAATAGCATTGCTTCGTATCTCAATCTATTCATCCATTAAATTTTAAGACCCACAAAGTGGAAATAGTCAACTATCAACACAGAGAACTTCCACAATTCCTTAATTCTTTTCTCAGTCTTAATTTTCTTTCTGCAAACAATTTTGACAAATTGTATCACAAATCAATGATAGCCTGATAAGTGTAAACATAAGAGAAGAATGTAATCAATTCTTTTAAGTGTAAATGATCCCAAATTAATGTTAGCTATTTGGAAACTTTATTTTATTTCTACTTTTCATGATTACAGAAAGGATAAGGCTTGTAAATGATCTCAATTGAATGTTAACTATTTGGAAACTTTATTTTATTTCTACTTTTCATGATAACAGAAAGGATAAGGCTTGTAAGTGATCTCAAATTAATGTTAACCATTTGAAAACTTTATTTTATTTTTACTTGTCATGATAACAGAAGGGATAAATTTTAAAACTAAAGATACACATTTCATCTCATTCATCCTCAATCAGAGATTCAGCTTTATATCTTTTTCTCTTTCTTGCTTGTGCTGTGTTCTTCCTTAACACTACAGGAAATTTCATACCATTTGATGCAAGACCGAAATTCCTGGGGGGACAGAGGGAAAATGTCCCGCCCACCATGGCTTCCTACTTTCCTTTCCAGAGGAATTTCACAAAAATACATTATGGTTTTAAAAAACACTGTCCCCCTACTTAGTGTGTGTGTGGGGTGTGTGTGTGTGTGTGAAGGGGTTACAACTTGATTTGATGAGACTACAACCAGCTTGTCAACTATTCAACTCAGCTTTTAATATCAACTCGTAAGGTTTTCTGCAAAAAGTGCACGGATGAAGAAGAAAATCTTGTCCTCTTTAACAGATAAACAACTCCTTTCATGGTTTCTGTTGTTTGTCGTTTCTGTGGATGCACAACCTATCTCATATAGAATATGGCACCCTAGGGGTCTCACATGGCACCCTGGGGGTCTCACATGGCACCCTGGGGGTCTCACATGGCACCCTGGGGGTCTCACATGGCACCCTGGGGGTCTCACATGACACCCTAGGGGTCTCACATGGCACCCTAGGAGGGGTCTCACATGGCACCCTAGGAGGGGTCTCCTATGACACCCTAAGGGGTCTCACATGACACCCTAGGGGTCTCACATGGCACCCTAAGGGTCTCACATGACACCCTAGGGGGTATCACATGACACCCTAGGGGGTATCACATGACACCCTAGGGATCTCACATGACACCCTAGGGGTCTCACAATGACCCTAGGGGTCTCACATGACACCCTAGGGGTCTCAAATGACACCCCAGGGGTCTCACATGACACCCTAGGGGTCTCACATGACACCCTAGGGGTCTCACATAACACCCCAAGAGTCTCACATGACACCCCAGGTGTCTCACATGACACCCCAGGTGTCTCACATGACACCCCAAGGGTCTCACATGACACCCCAGGGGTCTTACATGACACCCCAGATGACATCAAATAAACTGTTTTTAACACTCCCCAAAAACCATGTTTAATCAAGATTGTTAATGGTGTAACTCATTGAGAATACTTAGTTCCCATCCCTTGATTTTGACTTGCATATTTTCTAAATATTGTTTTACTACCCAACATAGAACGAGTATTCTTCTCCTGTATTCAAGCATCATATCAAAAAGAAATAGGTACATTATTTAAATTATTTAAGGAAACTTTCTTTTACCAAGTGAAAAAAAAATCATTTATATCTTTCTACATGAAAATCTGCAATAACAATTATACTACACAACATGTTTAACAAGCTTTCACTCCAACCATGAGAAAACACATAGTAGTTTGCCATTATAATATCATACACCTAAATTCAAAGGGATATTTTAGCATAATGAGACATTCAGTTAGCCCAATTGAAAAATGAGAAATAAATTTTAAAAGAAAATCTAATTGGAGATAATTCATCGTTTTCTTTTATTACGTCTCACATCTGACTAATGAAATCAACTCCACAACGCCCTTCATTTTTCCTACCAAATTACTGTATAAATTTACTCTTTGAAAAACAAAAATACATTGCTTATTATGACATGGTTTTTGTCTCTCCAGATATCGTCTTTGACATAATGTAATTTGGAAGCGAAACATGTAGGACAAAATCAAATTACGACGTTTGATGAACCAATTTTCGTTTGCCTACTTATGCTTGCATTTCAAGACATCTCTCAAAACAGATCTTTAAATATGTATAGCAAGAGTGAAACTTATAGCTGCAAGAGATCTGCATGTTTATCAGGCCTTGCTATAATGTGAGTAGAAGAAACATATTCTTGTTTCATAATGCTACTGAAGTTAGTAACCAAGTGTTAATGTCAACACTTAAATTTGTGTTTGACATGTGTGAAGGCTTGCTATTTGTAAGGTATAACCTCAACCAAGTAAATTTTTTAATATTTCAAGACTTTTCTTTGGCACTTTTAAAAGCACTTTAAGAATTATATATCTGAGAATATTTTCAAGAGTGCTGTGTTCAGTGGCATAGCCAAAGGGTGGGATCGCCCCACCAATATTCCTCAATATTAGATTTGTATCAGTTCAAACTTAGTACTATTCATCGGCAGGGGCTATATTTTGTATCCTGTCAGTTTATTTCTGTTACTTGCAGCAGCAAAATGGAAATCCTGGCTACCCAACTGGCTGTGTTCCACACTGCTGGAAAACAGTTGTTAAGTTCAGCTATGAACTCCAATCCTTTCAATTCACAGAAACCAGGATAACGGTCCTTGGTGAATTTGATGAAGATTGTAAGAATGAATGGATGAGGAAGGGCAGGAGGGGGAGGGGGTAGGATTGAAAGGAACAAAGACAACTACTGAAAGGTAGAAAGGTGAAGCAGTGGGATTCATTATTATTTTTCTAGTAAGATACTGAGTAGCTATGGCAAACAACCCTCAACGATTCCTGTTGCCATGGCAATGAAAACTTAAACATTGGCAACCAAAAAATATAAAAAATGATGATTTCATTCGCCAGCAAAATAACGCCTTGTTTCACCTGGCGACCCAAATAAAATTTTCCTTGAGTAAGAGTTAATGTACTGAACATATTTCAATCCTACAAAATACCTGTATTATTTACAGCCCCCAAGATACTGGCAATCCTAATCCAGAATTTTTACACTGTATGCATCCCCATGGCGCCACAATATGTACAATGTCATTTCACTGACCAACAGTATATGATGGGAAATGATCATATATTGTTTGCTTTGTAGATTAGTCTTTACTTTCGATCATTGTTTTGTGCGTGTTTTTTTTATATTATTTATTATTATTAAAAAAAAAGTTTTCATTAAAGTATAAAGTTAAATTATTTGTACAGGATGATCGTCGGTGAAGAAGCTTTTTCTTTTATTTCCATTCAAAATCTTACAAAGATGTGCACATTCATGCATCACAAATTTGCATACAAATTTGCAAATAAAGGACTACAAATTCAAAACCTGTAAAATTACTTTTTTTGGTGTTGCAAAGTTGACAAATTGAGTAGTTGTTGCCTCTACTAATCTTTAGTAGTTGATGCCTCTAGATTCCGGAGAAAATGCATGAAATGGCATTCAGTGTTAATTTAGAGGTTTTCAGTTCAAGCATTTCTTTCACAAACACATGGCATAAGTGAAAAGTCAATTCAAGATTTCTTTGCGAGTGAGTAGTTGGCATAGCTGGCTCTGATAACTAGCCACAGAGGGTGGTTGTGCAGGATACATCATGGTAGAGTCAGCAACATCAACTTGAATTCTTTCGGAAAGCATCATAACTCTAGCTTATATGCGTTTTATATGTGTGATATACAAGGAATCCAATTTGAAGGAAATGCTGTAAGGATACTAAGCTTTATGGCTGGCATTTTGGAAAATCTATTGCATATCTTAGCACTTACAAGTTTAAAGGTTGGTTGGTGAAGGGGTTTTGAAGGTTGGTTGGTGAAGGGGGGTGGCAGCAAACTCAAGGAAAATGGGGGTTCAGCTATACTACTTGTCTCGGCTATCAATCATCTACAAAAGCAGGAAGGTTTCAGTACGAGAAAAAACGTTACTGGAGCAGTGATTAGTAGCAGGCAAAGAGAACGCCACAATGTTCCACATCCAATACCAGATTTACAGAGCCAGTCACATTCTGTTTTTGCAAAAGTTCGCCTGCTCTTATTTATTAGTCAATTTGAAGATTTTGGGAAAAGAGCATCACATCGCTATTTTACTTACAAGTACATAGGCAAGTCTGGTACCATCATTTGCTCCCGGTAATTGGGCATGAAGAGCTGGGTGGGCGGCGATGATTGGGTGATGTGGAATGGATGGTGTAGCTGCATTGAGGTCTGAATAGGCAGCCGTCAACCTGAAAATGGGGAGAGAAAAAAATCATGATCCCGATTCACACTTTATCACATTACTCACGTGCTACCTGCAGTATCATATTCAAAGCTGTATCTCCTCCCTCGGGGAGGTGCAATGGCCTGTGGTGTTTACATGCCATGGAGTTTTTATAAGGGATGCACCGGAACCAGCATTCCAAGTTCTGGCCAGAACCGAACTTGCCAAAATATATAGATATAGAAATATATATATATATATATATACATATATATATATATACATACATATACATATATCTATATCTATATCTATATCTATATCTATATCTATATCTATATCTATCTATCTATCTATCTATATATATATATATATATATATATATATATATATATATATATATATATATATATATATATATATATATATATATATATATATATATATATATATATATATATATATATATATATATATATATATATATATATATATATATATATATATATATATATACATATTACATGACAACCTTGGAATTTTCTTTTGTAATTCCTTTGATTTGTAAATGTCTATTCATCAAATTATGAAGTCGCACAGCAAATTCTAACCAAATGATTTTGAGCCTTTGCCATACCCTAATCAAATTCTAGCAGGAACAGAAAATTCTAAAAATTACATAAAGATTTTGATCTGTTTGCTAAGTTGTACATTACAAATTTTTGCATCAAATAAAAACTAATCTAACAATAAACAGCTATAAATCAAAATTTCCATTGTCAAAATTATAAATCAAAGTTTTGGGTTCTTGTTTTAATCTTTTCTGTAGCTGATGCACTGCAGTTTTAATAGACATGGCAATTAAAATTTTGAGCATTGAATATGTACTGTTGTGAAGAATATATCATAACAAAAAAATTGTGAAGTTCTGGTTCCACTGCTACATTTACACCGAGTTCCGGCCAGAACCAGAACTAAGAAAAATATTAAGTTCCGAACATTCGGCCGGATGTTCCGGTACATCCCTAGTTTTTATGCTATAACAAAAAGTTATCTATTTATTTTGCTTGCGTTCAAAGATACCCAT
>JAIGNY010002198.1:1187500-1252500 GCA_020152595.1 Chiridota heheva
AGTTAAATTCCAATTTGAATTCCAACTATAAGAACATAAGTTCAAACGTGAACAAAGAGACTGTCAAAATTGAACGACCATTGGTGAGCGAGTAGAACACACTTCCTAATTCAGTTTCATCATGGAGCTACTTTCAGAGATTAACGCCATGGTTTTATGGACAGCTGCATATTTTACAAATAGCAAAAAGCTGGGCCAAAAGAGTCATCACATCACAAACGGACAAACACTAAACATATTTCCATCTCAAGTTTCGCTGGACAGATGTGAATAAATTACCGTTAAATTTACACTTTCTATATTTGGTCTTCGGACGGGTACTAATGATCATAGTGAACCCAGCAAACACTGGCCTCATACTGTTTCTCATTAGAGGTGAGGAAAATTGTATCAGCTTGCAAAGCATTGGTGTAATTTACCTTGTCATGTTGCATTTCAGAATACCGAAATGAAACAATGGCCGACCTACATCTTATTTAGAAAACCTACTTAAAGAGCACTCCAAGGTAAGGACATTCCATTTAGCAAAAGTATTTTAATCGGCAAAGTCGCACCTTCTAATGGGTAGTTATTGTTGTTGATTAAGGGTTTTGTTTACTCATCAAGTGCATTTGAACACAAGTAAAAGTTAATAAGAAAGCGCATACAAATGTGTGTACCGAGGTTGAACATAGTACAGGATATTCAGTACCATTGTGGGTCCTAATTTAAGGACTCTAGAACAATGCGCCCTCACTATTTAAATTAAGGACTCTAGAACAATGCGCCCGCACTATTTAATTTAAGGACTTGACCTGCTCCTTTTAATCATTTGCTTTTCAGTTGACTGCTCCTTTGAATCATTTGCTTTTGAGAGTTCAAGATATGTTACATACAACTTTCCTTATGACTGATCAAGTTATTATCTAAATCTTTATAAGTTGTTTGCTATTGGGTGTGTATCATAGGCAAATTTGTGCACTCACTAGTTCTCAAGTTAATTCTAAATCTTAAAAGTAGACTTGCCAAATATATTAGGGGGAGGGGGAGGCTACAATTATAAAAATACCTGTCCTCCATAACCACTCAAATTGAGAATTGGTAATGCCTCACCAGTGCCCCCCCAGTTAAAGGATGCTATGCATTTTAAACATTTCCTCCTTAATTTGGGAGAGGGGACTTGCAATTGAAGTTCATAGGTTTAAATGCTTTTAGCTTTAAAAGACATATTCCTCCATTCACATGGTTTTTGCCCCCAAAGTCTATTATTGGCTTCAGTGTTCATGTTCTAAACCATTTAAGTTATGCTTCAACTAAAGCATTCAGCTTTATCATTACAGGGGCTACATAACTTGTAAATTTAATACTAACTCTCCTTGCACATTTGCCACACAGTTTCTTATATTGCAGTTGTCACAAATGACCCTGTTATGAATCCCAGAAGAGCAGTAAATCAATGCTTTACACAGCAAACCCATTCACAAATTGGATATATCATTTCAACATATTTATGCTGTACATTGAATTATTTAATGTCTCATAAAAGCAAATTGCATTGTCAGCATTTTGAGGTAATCCAGGGATAGATCAATTCTTAGTGTAGTTTAAGTGCTAATGTACTTCACCTATTGGAGACTCAGCACATTGTAATGTTATTATGAAATAAGTATAGCTTCATGAATTTCAATAACATCATACAAAGGTTTTTATTCATTTTAACCATATATTGTTATTTTCAAGAAACAAATTATTACAAATTGTTACATTTGAAAAGTACTAATTCATGCTTACACTATATAAATTATTATAAATTGTTATATAAATATAATTTATATATATATATATATATATATATATATATATATATATATATATATATATATATATATATATATATATATATATATATATATATATATATACATATATATATACATATATATATATATATATATATATATATATATATATATATATATATATATATATATATATATATATATATATATATATATATATATTAGATATATATAGATATATTAGATATATATATATATATATGTAGATATATATATATACACATATATTTATATATATATATATATAATATATATATATATATATATATATATAAATAGATATATATAGATATATATACATATATATCTATATATATATATATATATATATATAAATAGATATATATAGATATATATACATATATATCTATATATAATATATATATATATATATATATATATATATATATATATATATATATATATATATATATATATATAATATATATATATATATATCTATATATATATATATATATATATAATATATATATATCTATATAATATATATATATATATATATATATATATATATATATATATATATATATATATATATATATATATATATATATATATATATATATATATATATATATATATATATATATAGAGATATAGATATAGATATATATATAGATATATATACATATATACATAGAGATATATAGATATAGATATATTTAGATATAGATAGATATAATAGATATATACATACAACTATTGCTCTTTATCTTTTTCCAAACAAAAAGGTTTGGTGCATCTTGTATTAACCAGAGCAAATATAGCAATGAATCTTATCAAACTGCAGAAAACTCTTTATACATTAGTAAAATGTTTCAAAAGTGTATTATTAGTCCTAGTATTTGGAGAGGAGAACACACGTCGCTCAACTTTGTTTGTCTCTTTCCTGACACAATGTTTTATTTAACAGTGATGCATTTTTTCAAATATTTTTTTGGTTAATTCCTTAAATTATTACTATCATCTTTTATTACTAGATTTTTATTAGAACAGCATCCTGTAAAGATTTAGCTTACTTTATTTCCTAGATATGAGTGACCAATATTTTATCTATGTGAATGCTGCCACATTTCAATGCAATTATTTTAAGTTTACTCTCATTATTTACCTATTTGTGACCTTTAGAATGCCTTTTTCCACTAGCTGTTGATTGTGCTTAAGACAAAGTTTTTATGAGAAATATTTTTAAGTGTCGACTTCTTTCCTTTTGACTATTTTTGCAGTGGATAAATTAACGCTATACTTATTGGCCAATGTGGAGTTGCTCCTCTGATGTCATCGCAAATCTGCATACCTTTAAGCCTCAAAATTCCAACAGTTATTTCGTTCCACTTTTTGGTTAACTTCTTGTTTTCTACCTAATGATATCTATCATCAATTCCAGCACAATCCAGAATTGCCACCTAAAGTCACCCATTCTCTCCATAACATTGAAACAATCTTAAGGCACAGCAAAGCTTGAAAGATCAATTGTCAATTATTTATATAAAGGGATCACATATTGTTTAAAACTATTTGTGCATCAAGAAGAGTTGCTGTATTAATTTTCAATATAAAAAAATTACATGAATTACTTAAATTCACATATATTTTTTTATCTTTTTCCTCATACTTTTTATACCTAAATTTGTTAACATTTATATTAAGAGCGAAATTGAAGAGAATTATTATGCAAAATGGGTGTAAACTTAATACAGTTCAATTATAATCCATTAATATGAAAATTAAAGCACAAGATAACAGATGATGGAATAAACAAGGTTACCTTGAGGGTGTTTATGGTAAAAAATCATAAAGTTTGCATAAACTGTCAAGAACACAATGAATATTTAAATTTCTTACACGATAGACACAGACAATATCTGATAGATTTTATAACAGAATTGTAAATCCAATCCATTTGATGTCCATCTTAAATTATTCAAGAAGTTCTGCACATCTAGGTTTTTCGATTCTTTAAAGGAATTTTGCCAAACTTAAACTTACCACGATATATCCCTCCAGGGAGACAAGAATTTTCTCTCAAAATATATATTTGAGAAATAATCAATTGCTCATGGCGGGTCAAGATAAAAACACATGGCTTTATGAAAACACTGATATAATCGGACACAAAAACAAGCATGTTGCAGATGGTATCACAGATCTCTAGAGTTATAACGGAACGTGCAGCATCTAATATTGCTTGGCATCTACCCTTTTTATTTCTGTAAATCAGAACGTGAAAATTGACACAACACTGATCCATTGATAATACCAAATTACCAATATCTATATGAATTGAACACTAAAAGCCTGGTTCCAGAATCCAATCATTCCTGTTCTACTTTCAACTGGGGGATTGCAAATTTACCCCAGTGGAAGAATCTAATCATTCCTGTCCTACTTTCAACTGGAGGATTTAGAGTTTACCCCAGTGGGAGAATCCAATCATTCCTGTTCTACTTTAAACTGGAGGATTGCAAGTTTACCCCAGTGGGAGAATCCAATCATTCCTGTTCAACTTTAAACTGGAGGATTGCAAGTTTACCCCAGTGGGAGAATCCAATCATTTCTGTTCTATTTTCAACTGAGAGATTGCAAGTTTACCCCAGTGGGAGAATCCAATCATTCCTGTTCTATTTTAAACTGGAGGATTGCAAGTTTACCCCAGTGGGAGAATCCAATCATTCCTGTTCTATTTTCAACTGGGAGATTGCAAGTTTACCCCAGTGGGAGAATCCAATCATAGCTGTTCTACTTTCAACTGGGGGATTGCAAGTATGCCCATCCAGTTTCAGCCAGACCTACATATTTTTGGGTCACCAATGAAAGCCTGTCCGACAAAAGAAGATTTTCCGTTATTCCTGTTTGAAGAAAAGTGGAAAATAACTTGTGTAGGATAATGTTTGAAACAACACTTACGGATGTGTCCATGTATCTGGTGTGCCTGGCAAGAACATTGTGCCCAGATCATCTGAAAAACAAAACCAGAAAAGTACAAGCCATTCCTTGGGGTATAAATTGACAGTAAATTTGATAAAAACTTTAAGTTATTAACATAACATGATAGAAATGGTAACGTATTTTTTTCAATAGCAAAATGTAGGATGGAGGACACACTTCCTCTCGATAACATTTACTAATCTGGCGCAAACATGGGGATTTTAACCATCATCAAAGTCTCCTAATTAAAACATCTTAACAAACAGAATAAAACTACCTTGATCAATGATACCATAAGTGCATTATCTATATTTTGCCATTCTATTTAACCTTTCATTTTCTCCCATAACACTGCTCTAAAAATTGACCATTTCCATCCTTTGAAGATACCTAACTGTTAATCCTACAAAACATGATCCAAGAGATAAAGGAAACAGTTTACCACCAGCCATACGTTAATTAAAAAGTAACAAAAACCTGTTTAAAGGTTCCTTTGGGTAAAATACATTTACAAATAGGTCAACTGAGTATCAAGTATTACTGTTTCTACATCGTAAGATATCCATTCAGACTGAAGTGGAAAGAACTTTGCAAACTCCCGAGATGCTGTTTGCATTGTAGTCAAGCACTAAATCACTGTCTTCTCAAGACCAGAAAGTGGGTTCAAGGAAATTCTCATCAATTGCTATCATCAATTATACCATTGCACTTAAGGGACCTTAGCTTCATGCCTGATGTAATATTCAAAATGGAAACAAATGTGATACACCATTAACCAGAAATAACCGTGAGAATTGTAATTTAAAAAAAAGAGTATGAATTGAAAGGTGGGTCATCTTCTGAAGACAGGTTGCATATCTGCTTCAAGAAAAATTCAAAAATGGATAACCATAATTAGTCCAATTTCGATCATTACAATAAATTCAAACCAATTCAATTATAAACATGCCATACTTTTTGCATTTACAACAAAGTGAAAGTTATGGAAAAAATATTTAAAGAGAAGTAATGACTAATATCAGACACATGCCAGGAAGGTTTTAATAGATTTCTAAAACTCACAAAAATATTCAAATATTTGAGCAAACCTTTAAGACTTAAAAGTAGTACGATAATAAAATATTCTGCTACAATTGATATGAATTATTGCCATTTAAATAGCCATCTACATTTTCCCCTGCATACAAGCCCCGCACCATTAATAAAAAAAAAAAAGAGGTAACAGAGTACATGTCATCAATAGAAGCATGAAAAGGAGTAAAATGATGTCGGCACTAATAAAACTCTCAGCTATTCAAATGGAGTATATATTTTCATTCACTCCACATTAAGTCCTGTATACTTCCTGTTTACTTCCTAAATCTATCAGATATTAAACAATTTTATGTGTAACATAGGGGCAGAGGGACCATAGCCCCCTGATGATACAATTTTTTACCATGAGATAATGGGACATTTCAATCAATTTTTGAGAATTCCCTTTAAATCTTTGTAAAATTTCCTTCATTTTCATGTTATTTTTCTTCAATTTTCGGTAAATTTTCCAAAATTGTAGGTAAATCTTACTCATTTGGGTTTTTGTTTTTCCTTCTCCAATTTTTGTTAAATTTTCTTCAATTTTTGCTGAATTTTCTTTCAGTGCTTGGGAACTGTCTTTCAATTATGGGCAATGTCCTTAATTCTCGTGTAATTTTCTTCAATTGTCAGAAAATTACCTTCATTTGGGTGGGGGCAATATTTCTTTAATTTTTTGGTAAATTTCCTTTAATTTTCTGGAAATTTCCTTCATTTTGGCACATTTTTATTCCAATTTTCGATAAAATTTCTGTAATTTCTTTCAATGTTTGGAAAATTTCTTTTATTCTCGTGCAATTTTCGGAAATTTCCTTCATATTGGATGGAATAACTTTTCTTTGATTTTCAGTAGGTTTTCTACAATTTTTGGGAAATTTCCTTTAATGTTTGTGATATACAGTTTTCGGAAAATTCCTTTCATTTTAGGGACAATTTTTCTTCTGATTATTTTCTACAAAAAAAACCACAAAAAAAACCCCCATAAATTATCAGGAAATATTGCCAAATTTCACCCAAATTGCCAATGATTTTAAACTCGATTTTCTTCAATTTTTTGTTGATAATTTTCCCAATTGAAAGAAAACCTTTCAGGGAGTACCTTTCTCTCTGCTCCCCTATTATAAGACTCTGCACACTTGTCCCAATATGTTTCATTAATCTGTTAACCATGACAAAACTGCTCATAAAACACGTTATTATGCACATCATCATCATGCAGGTTTTGGTTTTTAATTCCCCCAACATTTTATCATGGCTATACCCCCAGCGACAATGAAATCTGTGTAATAAAATTATCAAGTAATCATAAATTTATATCCAATAAAGAATGGCATATATAACATGGACAAAACAGGCTGATACTCCCTACACAAATGTCCAGTAAAAAATAAAAAATGAAATAAAAAATTGCAATAAGCTAAAAATTTAATATTGTAACTCAAGAGATAGTGTCCTATTTTGTCTCTGTAGATTCTTTTGGGTGCTGGGTAGGTTATATTAGCTAAATAAACATCAATGAACCCTTTATTAAAGATTTCCCTTTTTGTATTTCTTGAGTGTGATAGTTTGTTGGCCTATTTTGAAAGGGAACATTATAGGCATGATATTGACTGAATGATGGTCTCAGACAGACAGATCGATCATTCTCCCACAGCATCAACCTGATCCATTACCCTAGGACAGATGCTGTACAGTTCAATAAGCCGTGTATTTCCCATACTTTCAATGTAAAACTATAGTTTTGCAATTTCTTTGAATATTTTCATGTTACTTTAATATCTTGAAATAGCGGAACTTTTGTGTTTGTTCAATTTTTGTCATAAAAATGTTCTTTTCACATGAAAACATTAAACTGTTGGAATCTCCAAACAAAACTATTTCTAAAGATGTCTTCAGCAGAAGCAACTAATGGATACACTTCATCAGGAACTGATGGCATCACTTGAATCTTTTCAGTTATTTCTGAGAAAGTAATTCTTAACTGTTCCCTTTATAATTCTTTAGCTAAAAGGAGACACATTTGTTTCAATTTTTACTCAGTAAATTTATCACATTTTATGACCCTTTGCAATCAAAGTTTGTTTAGTTTCATTAAGGACTGACTAAGCACATAAATCTATCAATTTAATCAAACTCTTTACAACCACCTACTTCATATCTTTCTAGGGAATGGACAAATCAGACCCCTAGCTTGATTTAAAAGGGGGCAGGGTGCTAGACTTGTTGAGGGGCACTTTCGTCTTTTCGGCGCGGAGTCCAGGGGCCCCCTGTAGGCTTAATCCCATGGTGAAGAAGCTCTGGGATTTTAGCTATAATCATACCTCAGAATAAAACTATTCTGACTGATAAGGACCATTCATGAGCCAAAGGACAATTACTTACTATGCCATCATTCTGTGTTCTGTATCCATGTAAAGTATTTCATTCATGAGGTTAATTAAGATTATTAAGTTTAAAACAAAAATCAAATCTAAAAATAATTTAAAAAAATACTGTTTTCTCATGAGGGGCAGGGCGGACCCCAGGGGGGCAGGGCGGACCCCAGGGGGGCAGGGCGGGCCCACAGAGGGGAAGGGTGGGCCCATGGAGGGGAAGGGTGGGCCCATGGAGGGGCAGGGTGGGTCGCCCCTGTGAAACAGCAAAGCTAGGGGTCTGGACATGTTGCAGTATCTTCTTCAGATTAATATTTTTCAGTTTTGTGTTCCATATGATGAAAGAAATGCTGTTACGATTTACTAATGCAGATGTGGAACTCATTGTGTTCCTTGGCATTATTCAAGTTGCCCTCTGATACCATGCATTCCAAATGTTAAGACAATAATGTAAATGGGTGGTATATATACAATGATATATCACTTACATCAAGAAATTCATAATTAATTAAATTGATTGATTGACTGCGGTTTATGACTACTGCAAGTATATTATTGCAATAAATTCAAGACAAATAGGAGTGTTCATGTACTGTTGAAACAAGAGCTTTAATAAGCTTCAATAACCCAGGAGAAAATCCAAAGTTCTTAACTGACACACTAAAAAAATTGAAATGTAGTAAGACAATGTGGTAATGCAGTTTTATTGCATGAGGAACTTAGTTAACAACATAGAGGGTCGGGCCAAGGGGGGAACGTATCCCCTCCCCACCCTCCATTGGGGCATAAAAACAATCTGCAGGGCTTCCGGGGGATTCACCCCCCTGGACCCCTACCAGGACTTCACCCCTGGACCCCACTAGGGGGCCACCCATGCCGTGTGCACAGTGCCCCCTATTTCTTTCACTTAACTGGTGTTCCCCCACCCCAAAATGAAAAACCCTGGCGATGCCACTGTACAATGATAATTTTTGAACCATGATTAGAGATTCATAGGCTACATTTTGGGACAAAAATAAAATCTGGCCACCCAATGTTAATTATCTTCCTACGCTGCTGACGTGATCACATGTATTTGTTTTTCCAGGTTTCATAACCAAATAAACAATGTAGCAGAATCATAATGAAACTATATTCTTTTTAAAAAAAATTATTGGGGAGGGGAGGGTGGGGGGTGTAAGTTAGAAAGGAACTGAAGAGATTAATTTACCAAATCACTGATTTTGCATTTCTGTCTTTCAGATCAGTCACTTAAAAAGTGCATCCCCATACACCCCACACACACACTTGAAATATTGCTCCATGGCCTATTTGTACTCCAGCCCCTTTAAAGGAAAAGGTATCATACCATAAATAAATTCCAAAGTAAATGCAGCCGTGCTGGTAACGTTACTTCCAGTTTTCAATTTTCATTATTGATTGCGAGATATCTGTGAAGTTATCGATAACACATGTAGCCCTTATGTTCAATACGGTGGGTATGTGATCGATAACATCACAGATTTCTTGCCAACCATGGGGAAAATTGAAAACCGTAAATGACTTTACCAACACAGTGGTGTGTACTTCTAGATGTATTCATGGGATGATGCCTTTCCTTTAATATGCGCCTCTTAGTCATGTGTTTCATTAATTCACCCGCTTATGCAATTCACTTCCACAAATCAAACACAAACCATGAAAATAAGACTTTACTGGAAGAAAGCAGAGTAACAGCTCCCTGAAGAGACTGTGCAGAGCTGTAGATATGGCTTCTTGGGTATTTTTGTTAAATTCTATTTTCCAATCCATATCAAATGAGGGAAAGGGGGTTCTCAGTCCAAATATTAATTCATGCTAGACCTTGGGTCTCATCAGAAATAACTTCTGCCTTACAGTGGCAGATCCACAATATTTTCATGGGGCAGGCACCATTTGACTTCTTTAATATTTGACAATTTGAACCCCTGCCCCCTCCCCATTAACCATTATCTTATTTGTTGTTTATGAAAGTAAATAATGGCCTATTGTGTGAATCTAACATGTACAAGATATAATTGCTAAGGTCGAGGTGGGGTATATGTGAACAAATTTCCCATCCTTCAGATTTTTTATTTTCTATTTTTACTCTCTATATTTTTTTTAACAATAGGGGTTCCCAGGTTTAAATCGACCACTGCTACCTTAGTCCTGAAAGGCCTATGGGTGTATTCAACAAAGCTGTGTACTTACATGGATCTCTGGGTGTTAGGGGTGGTCCAAGGGCTGGATTTGCTGGCACTGGTGAGGTCTGCTTGGGTTTGGGCACTTTGGTGTTGGATTTAGCAAATTCCAATCGGATGGTCTGAGGCAAATCGGGATCAAACCGAACACCCTGCATGGAGAAAGAAATGAGTGTTTAATACGTAAACCATCTGTACTGTACTTCCATAGCATCAGACATGAACCTGGACCTCCTTCTGTTTGACTATATCAGGACACACTGTACCTCTAATTAACATATAATGAAAGAGAAAACTAAAATTGTCCTCCTCAACTTTTAATTCTTAACACCATATCCAAACTCTCTCAACTCTTTCTTGTCAAAATTTGCTCAATTGGTTTTCTATCAAAAAGTAGAAACAAAAACTGTAATCAAAATGTATTATGCAAATTTCTTTGAAAATTTGTGATGTAGATTGTCATCAGCCCAGCAGGATGATGTCATCAGCCCAGCAGGATGTTGGAATGCTTTGTGTTTCTTTATAATCTACCTCCAGATTTCAAGCTAATGAAAAATTGTTTTTTCTTTAGTAAGGGTCAACGGAAATTTTTGTGTCCACATGAAATTATCAAAACATGCTGTTGAAACTTTGTTTTACATCATTTTGGAAAAAAAACTTTAATCACATTTATAAAGGAATATTATATTACTTATGTCCCTATTGGGAAAATTATGTCATCATGCACAATATTTCAATACAAAATGGCAGCCCCATGTGTCGATTGCAAACATAAATAACTTGGAGATAGGAATACGATTTTGACTTGCTGTGTTTGGCAGTTGGTTAAGATTTGTGTCCTCTATCATATGAAATAATGATTGTATCAGACTTTATGTCTCCTTTAATACCTGACATGAAAGAAACTTACAGAAAACACAATAATTCATTTCTATTCAACGTCACAATTACTCAAATTCTCTCCAAAACTTAATGCAGCCATAATTCAAAAATGTAAAATACTCTTTGTATAATCTAAAATCTGTTCTCCTCTGAATTCTTGCAGTTAGTATTGACGATTAGGCTTTCACGGCTTCATCATTACTCTAAATGGTCACTTGATTCCTCATTTAATTTGTAATTTCACACTTGCTAAAACAAAAGATGCTTTTACTTAGAATTGCAACCCCTCCGTATAGAGGAGCAAATCAACAATTTATTAAATCCCTGACCAACTTACATTTTTTTCACCAAATGTGGCCAACACTGTAAATCTTGCCCAGACTTTACATATATTCTTTGACAGCCCTGCCCCAATCCTTTTAAACACAGAGGTCTGTGATTCTAGTTCTTATTTATTTGTATTGGCTAAATTCAATCTGAAGAATTTAAAAATAAGTGATAATTTCCTACGCCGAAATCTCACTGACTTTGCATGAAATACAAATCTGATACACGGTGGAATGTAGACCAAGTGGCACTCGTGTCGGTGTGTGCTTCATTTAATTTCCCCTTCATGATCGTTAAGAGCAGGTCTCCTCAAGAGTTAGTGCAAGAAAGAACACATAACCTCTCAGGGTTTGTACCCACCTAGATTTCAACTCAAAACCGTGTAATAATACAACATGTTTCCTGTTCAGTACGATCATTCTTTGGAACCAATATTTTAAGACAAATGTAAAAGGGATTAGACTGCTTGCAATTTACAAAATATCCCAAAAGGTATGATAATACTTTGAAACTATCAAAGATTTTGACACAAATGAAAAACAGATTAGACTGCTTAGAAACTACAAAATTTCTCAAAGAGAGTTTTATAAAAACTTAACACTGCAACAAACAATCATGCATTGATTTTGTCTGTGGATTTATATGTAAATATCATGTAGAACTTTTGTCAGTCAATAAAGAAGCTCCATGGTCAGATGGCAATGCCAGCTCCATGGTCAGATGGCAATGCCAGCTCCATGGTCAGATGGCAATGCCAGCTCCATGGTCAGATGACAATGCCAGCTCCATGGTCAGATGGCAATGCCAGCTCCATGGTCAGATGGTAATGCCAGCTCCATGGTCAGATGGCAATGCCGGCTCCATGGTCAGATGGCAATGCCGGCTCCATGGTCAGATGGCAATGCCGGCTCCATGGTCAGATGGCAATGCCGGCTCCATGGTCAGATGGCAATGCCGGCTCCATGGTCAGATGGCAATGCCGGCTCCATGGTCAGATGGCAATGCCGGCTCCATGGTCAGATGGCAATGCCGGCTCCATGGTCAGATGGCAATGCCGCTCCATGGTCAGATGGCAATGCCGGCTCCATGGTCAGATGGCAATGCCGGCTCCATGGTCAGATGGCAATGCCGCTCCATGGTCAGATGGCAATGCCGGCTCCATGGTCAGATGGCAATGCCGGCTCCATGGTCAGATGGCAATGCCGGCTCCATGGTCAGATGGCAATGCCGGCTCCATGGTCAGAAGGCAATGCCAGCTCCATGGTCAGATGGCAATGCCAGCTCCATGCTCAGATGGCAATGCCAGCTCCATGCTCAGATGGCAATGCCAGCTCCATGCTCAGATGGCAATGCCAGCTCCATGGTCAGATGGCAATGCCAGCTCCATGGTCAGATGGCAATGCCAGCTCCATGGTCAGATGGCAATGCCAGCTCCATGGTCAGATGGCAATGCCAGCTCCATTGTCAGATGGCAATGCCAGCTCCATGGTCAGATGGCAATGCCAGCTCCATGGTCAGATGGCAATGCCAGCTCCATGGTCAGATGGCAATGCCAGCTCCATGGTCAGATGGCAATGCCAGCTCCATGGTCAGATGACAATGCCAGCTCCATGGTCAGATGACAATGCCGGCTCCATGCTCAGATGGCAATGCCGGCTCCATGCTCAGATGGCAATGCCAACTCCATGCTCCATGCTCCATGGTCAGATGGCTCCATGGTCACATGGCAATGCCAGCTCCATGGTCAATGGCAATGCCAGCTCCATGGTCAGATGGCAATGCCTGCAACTTGAGGGCTGTTTAGAGTTCCTGTTAAACAATTAACATATGCACAACATGCAGGGTCCTACTAGAAAGATATACAATGTCCTATTTTATAAAGGACAGCACACTCTATTAACTTATTAGGTATTTGTAGGGTTTTTTCAATAAATATTTTGCTTCGGTTTAAAGACAACCATTGCTACAGCAATAGCAATTTTTTATATTTTTTTTAATGAGTTTATAGGTCAGATATCTCTAAATTCTCTATCTTTTATTGAAGGAATTGTAGAGAAAATAATGTGATATTTTGTTCATTCAGGAGATACCAAATTTGCAAGTTACAACAATGTATCTAAGGAATAACAAAATTTAAAACAAAAAATATGAGAAAAGAAAAAAGAAGCATGGGGTCAGAATAGATTCATACTACACATAGAATGCCAAACACGAATAAGTATTAAGTTAAAAAAATAATATAAAAAAACTTATAAATCAGAAATTTAAAGAATGAATATCATTGTTGTAGTTTTAAATAAACACAACCCTTTTATGCAAATTTTCAAGGTTCATTAAACAACTACCTGTCCTTCCTTCTCAAAACTTAATTCACAGCCCAATAATAACTTGCACTAAAATGGAGATGATTGAAACAAGACTGGAAACCTTGGCTTCATTTTACCTACAGTCAATCACGACATGAGTTTATCTTATGTCATCCTTTGTGATCTGTATCAATTAATCTACAACACGTCCATCTTAGGTCATTCTATGGTCAAGTTTGATTTATCTTACATCAGTTTCAGCTCTTCCTTTTTAATCTAATTGATGCCAATCAGGTCAATCAAACTGGTGCAACTCTTTCAGGTAGTTTCAACGGTCAAGGCAACCTTGTTCCATAGCAATCTCACTCTATTTCTAATTTGATGCAAACACACATATTTCAGTGTATGAGGAAACATTTTACAGTCAATTTAACATTTAAATATAAGTTACACCTATACTTGTAGTTAATGGAGTTAAAATTCTAAAATAACAACTCCCTGATTATTCTGTGGAGGTATCAAAATACTTCATCACTCTAACCTAATTCCTTTTTTCTTCTACTTTAGGTGTATTATAATTTGCCACGTCTCCACATCGCATGTCGCCTGCACTATATTTGGCAATGTACATGAGAATCCGCATACCAAAATCTTTTCTTCTCAATGTAGAGCATACCATGATCTTAAGGGGTTCAAAATAGGACAGCAACTGATAAGTTGAACACTTAAGTATTCACATAATACATTACTCACATCTTTCTTTCACAATTCCATTTAACATGGTCTGCTCAGGAAGCTGTTATAGAACTTCCTGGTCTGAGACATAAAACTTAAAATTTGTGAATTTTCCTCTTAAATTCTGAATGGCGCTCTGTGTTATATTTTATGACACATAAATCCCATTACCCCATATGCCACTCATAATTTTGACCAATCTGTAACTTTTAACAAAAGCCAGTCTGGATTTCACGCATCACCAGCATGTCAATCAAGATTGCTCTTAAAATCATGTTGGCAAGCAAGGGTAATACTGTGGCGTCCATATCAGGTTAAACACAATCAAGATTTCACAAACACCGTTGATATTCTTTTGTGTTGACAGATATGGACTGGAAGTGATTACACTTAATTACTGCATCTTCAGAGGATGTTTACCGATGAGTCTAAATAATTGCACTTTCAAAAAGAGAAGGAAAATGTCAAATAGTTGAGGAAGTTGACGAAGCTTACAGGCTACTATTGTGCAAAGGAAGAGAAACATTTCCTTTGCTCATTTCTAAGATAACATTAACTTTTTTTAGCACTTTTTTTTGTTCAACTATCCAATTATATTAATTACGCTTCTTGAAACAAACTGAAAAAAATGGATGACTACATACCATTCAATCAAATTCATTGTGGTAAATTACTCATTGTTTTATCAAATGTCTAAATCCAAATGTAGTAGCCACATAATACAGCAATTGAACGGTGCATTTCAGGATGATTTCTGATATTCAAATGCAGGGATCTTAAGTTTACAGCCTAATGTTAGTGTGTGGAGAATATTTGACATAAAGGAAATGAAGTCTGCTTTATGATTGATTCATATTGTAATTAGTAGTATTTGTATTTTGACATAGGTCCTCACTTGATAACACTTTTACATATCCTGTCATAAACTTCTATACATTTGACATTTCACTGACCTATAAAATGAAATTGCTTTACTGTTTATTCATCAAAAAAAGGCATATATCTTAAAATCTTGGAACTTTCATCTGTCAGAATTAAGAAACTAAACAAAGTATTTTTACTCTTTGAGGATTGCATAAGCTCAAATTTCATTCAAAATAAACATCAAACAAGAAAAATAACTTTTCTTTTCCTTAACCCTAGTTGAAATTAAGCATTTTGCAGTCCTGGTCCTACAAGGTTAAGTATAAACCATTCAAATTCACGGAATATTCATTCCTTTAACCTATTATCTATTCGATATTGGAGTTAAAACTATCTCTGTGTGTTCCACACCAGCTATACATGCTTATAACTTACCTGTAAGGCTTGTTTAGCTGCTTCTGCACACACTCGTGAATCAAATGTTACGAAACCCACCGGCTACATAAAGAAATGGAAAATAAAACTGGTGATTATATTCATAATTTAATACAATCAATTGTGACAATGGGAGCATTTTTCCTAAAATCTCAGAAATTTATGCTGTGGGAAGTACATGTAATTAGGCTTAAAGTTAAAGAGCTTCTGGCAATTTTGAATGCATCAATACTAAAATATTTGACACATAAACCTAAATTGCTTAAGAGAATTTTTTTTTTTTTTTTTGCATCCACAAATGTACGATTGCAATCAAAGATTTATTAGTGCATCATGTGATGCAAAAAAAGGCGAAAATGTGGAATTAAACTTCTTAAGACTCAGAATAAAAAGTGACTTAAGTCTTATCTTTTTTCTTGATTATCTTGAAATTGTACTGCAGAGTATGTTTGAAATAAATCAAGAAGAATTTTCACAGCCACCTGATCCATATTCATCAAAAACTATCTTTAAAGTATTAGTTTCTGAACTGCATGCACTGTCAAGTATATCTAATATGAAAGAGGATTTCAAAAGAAAAACCCTTGCAGAAAAATCTAGCTTGCAGCAAGCTTGCAATAAGCTAACATTTTAGCTTGTGCGAGCTGAAAATTGACAGCTTGTCAAGCTTGCAATAAGCTAACTGATAGCTGAAAATTGACAGCTTGACCAAGCTTTTGCAAAAGCTAACATTTTAGCTTGTGCGAGCTGAAAATTGACAGCTTGTACCAAGCTTGCTGCAAGCTTGCAATAAGCTAACATTTTAGCTTGTGCGAGCTGAAAATTGACAGCTTGTACCAAGCTTGCTGCAAGCTTGCAATAAGCTAACATTTTTAGCTTGCAGCTGAAAATTGACAGCTTGTAAGCTTGCTGCATTTGCAATAAGCTAACATTTTAGCTTGTGCGAGCTGAAAATTGACAGCTTGTCCCAAGCTTGCTGCAAGCTTGCAATAAGCTAACATTTTTAGCTTGTGCGAGCTGAAAATTGACAGCTTGTCCCAAGCTTGCAGCAAGCTTGCAATAAGCTAACATTTTTAGCTTGTGCGAGCTGAACATTGACAGCTTGTCCCAAGCTTGCAGCAAGCTTGCAATAAGCTAACATTTTTAGCTTGTGCGAGCTGAAAATTGACAGCTTGTCCCAAGCTTGCTGCAAGCTAGATTTTCTGAGTAAAGAGAAATGGTGAAGAAAGCATTCAAAAAAGGTATTCCGTTATGGAGATATTTAAGTTTAAGTTCTGTATCATTAGTGTAGAAAAATGACTGAAATCAGACTAGTTGTGATGTCACATCCTCATATTCTTTAAAGTCTTTCTTTATGTATTTTATAATTGTTCCCTGCAATTTTGTGGCTTAAAAACCATTGGATAAGTCAGGTTGTAATAAAGCAGAATGGGTAATTATAATTTACCACCTGAAAAAAGTTTGAAGAAAATTAATTTGAATAGTAAAAGAGTTAAATTTTCTTTCAAATGCACTAACAAGTGAAAAAAAGTGAGGATTTAGGGTGCCAAGCTTCCACAGTAAAATACACCGATAAGACTACTATAAAATTGAATATATCCCTAACAGGATAAGATATTGAAAACATTTTCTTCACCATTTAGCTTCTATTTAAATCCTATTTCATATGCATTAAACTTATTTGACCTGACTGAACTAATTTTTAAGCCTTTAAAATACTTAACGTAAAAACTTGACGTTCTGCCAAAGAAATTACAAAAAAAAGAAGGAATCAATACAAAATCATGAGCTTTAATCGTATCATTTCAATAACGTACAAAAAACTGAAATTTGAATATAGATAAAATATTATTATAAAAAGAAGGAAATTTCAAGCAGGGATTAACACTCCCAGTGAGTGACTAGCTCACAGTTCAGTGTTTAATAGTTCTGCTTTTCTATTACAGCCCTTTGTTTGCAACACTTAAATTACAAACTAGTAAATCACTCATTAATAAATCATGCATCTCCGTCTAGCCTGAAAATATAAACATGCAATAAATCGCACCCAGTTTGCAGGTTTTCGTCATTGGTCACTGCATTCACGATGGAGGCCCGTGGTACTTTGCCAGCTCAAGCGTGGAACAAGCACCTCGTTAATATTAAACGCTGATTAGAGTTGTAGCAGTATACCAAATGATTCAATCAAAACAATTTTCATACCCAAGAACTTGGCTTGAAAGAACTTGCAGTCCATCCCACAAACATGAACAATTAAGTTCTTTTCTCCCATTTGATCAATCTATTGTGCAAAAGAGGTGAAATTGTCCTATGGACCCAATAATTATAATTTGAATCAAAGTTTTTGATTGGTTGAAATTTTAACCAATTGCTGCATGGTTCATTGGCTCTTATATCCTTAAGAAAACCTTAAGAAAACAGATAAAATAGGTCAGGCAGTTTGGCTGTTGGTTTGCAAGTTGTTTTTCAAACCAACAAGTATGGGCAAGTCTCGTCGGGAGTCATTCCTCGTCATTTTTTATTCCTATTTTTTCTCATTTTTATTTTACATACACCACACACATACACAACTAAAAGTGATGTAAAAGTTCTCATCACACAATTTTACTGAGACGAGCCTCCCTCTTTAACCCTTACTCTACCAGCACTATTTTGAAAATGCGCTCGGGAGGCGGGGCCAAAGACGGGGCACCCAAAACGGCGATAATATCGCCGCGTGGTAGAGTAAGGGTTAATCAAGACGTGATTATTGAAGGGTTCTGTCTTCCAGGCAGAAAAGTCGGGCCCCTTTCGCTTCCGGGACCCGCCCACCGGGATCATGCTGCCTATATTTTCGGGTTGGCGCATATGTCGCGGGTTGATTAACCCTTACTCTACCAGCACTATTTTGAAAATGCGCTCGGGAGAGGCGGGCCAAAGACGGGGCACCCAAACGGCGATAATATCGCGTGGTAGAGTAAGGGTTAATCAAGACGTGATTATTGAAGGGTTCTCTGTCTTCCAGGCAGAAAAGTCGGGCCCCTTTCGCTTCCGGGACCCGCTGGGCCGCCCACCGGGATCATGCTGCCTATATTTTCGGGTTGGCGCATATGTCGCGGGTTGATTAACCCTTACTCTACCAGCACTATTTTGAAAATGCGCTCGGGAGGCGGGGCCAAAGACGGGGCACCCAAAACGGCGATAATATCGCCGCGTGGTAGAGTAAGGGTTAAGTTGATCGAAAATTAAGGCGCATTCAAAGTATGTAGCTTTATACTGAAAAAGAGCCATTTGTTACTTGTGTTCAATATCACATTATGCAACTCTTTCTCTTTCACATTCCCTCAATCCAACAGCTTTAGATCATGAATTTTTTAATATTTCAGGTGTGGAAACGAAATAAGATTGGAAATGAAATCGTAATAAACAAAGGACCTCTCGGAGATGCATGGTTGTACTAAGTTGAAAACTTGATAGCAATGTATATGTCGGTGGGCAAATCCCGCTTACGACAATGCCACTTCTACAACCACTGATGATCAGTTTTGTTTGTAGATATGCACCAACAATGAGCCCCTACAAATCTTATTCAATAACAAAATGAAAAGCTATACATAATACTTCTGTCAACTTGGGGGATGAAAGTGTCAGGCAAAACATACTACCTCTGTCTGTCTATTAAGTACAACATATCATAGAGTTAAAGATCATTGAATATATGAAGCTTAATTTCATCGTTAACACTGCAATAAGCTAATAATCAGCAATCTTAACGCACGTTTTTAGGAGACTATGGAGTAATTGACAATAATCAAACAAGGCTACATTTTAAACAAATAGTGAATCTCAAGATACATAACATGACCACTTTCCTCCAGATATAAGCTAAAGCCCCCTTACTTATAAAAAGTCGATAGAGAGAAGTAATTTCTCTTGAAAAGGCTAAAAAAAAATGGAGACAGGTACATGCAAGCCAAGGATGTCCTGCAGGCATCCTTCTTCCAGAAATATTGATTTATCCCTGAGGATATAAATCCATACCAACCATGATGAAAGAAACCAGACGGATGATTTTGACAAGTATAACCTTCTGCAAATTGCTTGTGAGTGTATGACATTCCGAGGACCACAAAATGATGAAAACCCTCCTGATATGTTCCGCATTACAGCCAACATTCAGGAAACTCACAAGAAGTGCATCCTACGTTAGGTAACACGGTCTGTGATCTTCTCATCAAACAGAGATTGATCTTCCCGTGGAATTGCAAATAGCAGAGCTAAGAAACATCTAAAACACCTGCGTTCATTTCAATAATAATTGGATGGAGAACCATTTCAGGATTACAAGTGAGTTAAGTAAACAAAATTTTTGCTGATCGTGAGAGAAAAGGAGACACATTTTAGGGTGACTGATTTGTTTTGGAGGAAATGCACACATCCCTGAAGGAACCATAGAAGTCTCAAGCTGTACAAAATGGGAAAAGTACATCCACGAAGAACATGAGCTGATGGTTGAATGACAAAACGGAAGCAAAACAAATGCTTGTTCTAAGATTCAGCTGTTTGCAGATACTCAGGGCAAATAAAGTGCATTCCCTGTTTTTGAACTCAGGAAACTATAATATACATGGTTTGCTTTCACTCAATATGCATAAAGAAAACATCCAGACTGTTTATGCCACATATGCAAAATGTAGGTAAAGAGGCAACGCAACATTATCTACATTTCTTTAAAATCATGAAAATAAAGAAAAAGAACCGTCCATCAAAATTGGGTCTAAGTTAAAAAACCTTTTTATTTCTTCATATCAATTTGTTGCAAATCTGTTGTTTTTCAATCCTCTCACAACATAGGAAGACAGCGGATGAGATTCTTGGTCATAACCTCCCTTTATTCAAAACTAGAAAGGAAGTTCTCAAGAACATCAACAGCTAAAGGAATACTTGGCCAGAATGTGTATCATTCTGGAGTCAGTAGAGTATTCAAATACACGTTCCTTGCACATGATGGAAAAAAATCTTGTCAGTTCAAATCAACAAAAAGGCTTAATTTATTTTTCAATGACACATGAGACATCTGATATTCAGAATTCCCATGAATGAGCAAAAAAGACTTACCAACCGAGAGCTGCTCTTAGTTTGGAGAATAGAAATAACTGTGTGGACTACTGTTAGTTTTCCACGTAGTGCAAAACAATTTCTTAAATACATTTAAAAAAAAAGCTGACCTTTCAATAATATTATACTCACAATCAAACTTTCTTCCTAAGAACCAATATAACAGTTTTAAAAGTCGCTCAATCTTTCAATTTGACCCAAAATACAAGAAATCAAAGGAAAATGCTTATTCATTGATTGATGAAACAACGCTAACAAATGCATTTTGCTTCGAGTGGTAATTTTAACAAAAAAAATCATTAAAGCTTCCCAGTAATTGGCTCTATAAAGATCATCTGAAGAAGATGAATCCTGCACTTAGGGACTGTTCAGGGAGAATAAATGTATACACAACCCATACCCCAAGTGCGACCAACCCTATGCAAGATATAAAGTAGATCAGTATTAAGTTAAATGATTAATAATGAAGCCAAAATATTGACCAAGTTCATGACACAAGAATGTAATATATGAAAAAGAAAAATTATGTACATTTTCTGTAACAATGGTGACTGGGAGGAAGGATAATAAATGTACAAAAAAAAAAACAGATACAAATTATATATATATATATATATCTATATATATATATATATATATATATATATATATATATATATATATATATATATATATATATATATATATAAATATATATATATATATATATATATTACATATTTATATATATATATATATATATATATATATATATATATATATATATATATATATGTATATTATAATATAATATATATATAATATAATATAATATATATATATATATATATATATATATATATATATATATATATATATATAATATAATATAATATATATATATATGTGTGTGTGTGTGTGAGTATATATATATATATATGTGTGTGTGTGTGTATATATACATATATATATGTATATGCAGATATGTACTTGTGCGAGAGCTCTTTTCATGCAAAATTGGATCTAAAGAACTAATGGATGCTCCGTTAAATCTAGGTTAACAGCATTCATTACGATCCAAAAACAGATTAATGAAAGATACTGTTGCATGTTTTTGCTACACAGGCAATGGTATATTATCATCTCTCTCGACACCTTAATATGACAGACTGCCTCAGATGAATTCAGGTTAGATTTTGGGAAGATACATAATGTTTTCGCTTCATGTATGTGTTGTTGTTGCTGTTTGACTGAGACAGTTCTAAAGATCTTCATGTCTACTCCAAAGAAAATATAAAGATTTCTTTTAGCACAAAACACACTTCACTTGACAAATTAGAATTCAGGAAAGACAATTAACTAAATATGACGTGTAGCATATTAACCTTAATTTGTAAGAACAGACACACCTCTACAACATTACCTCAAATCATAAAAAAATTCATGGATTTTTTCCATAAAGCAAACATTTACGACAAGTACAAGGTTGTAACTGCAAGACCGACAGCCATATCA
Organism: Chiridota heheva; assembly: GCA_020152595.1. Taxonomy (NCBI): domain Eukaryota; kingdom Metazoa; phylum Echinodermata; class Holothuroidea; order Apodida; family Chiridotidae; genus Chiridota; species Chiridota heheva. Next base: position 1,210,075 of record JAIGNY010002198.1, read on the forward strand.
AATCACAAGTAACAATCTATTCGTGATTGGCCATGTGAATAGTATATCATTGCAAGAAGATCGTATATCATTCAAAGTAAAGCAAAGTCGATCCTTACAAAATATCATCTAAAATAAAAATACCCATCATGCCAATTTCCTATAATAATTGATTCAAAATCAGTTTTAACAAAGACAATTTCAAACAAATATCATAACTTGAGGCAAAGAGGTGTGTGTGGTTGGCCATCAGGAATGGAAGTGTGTTCGTAAAGAGCCTTTCAAATTCATGATATTAATGGGCTTAAATTTGTTCTATTATTTGGGTCCCAAGTCTCAAATTTACCTGTACTGTAAAGTTTGCCATAAAACCCCAGATTCAATGCACTTTATTTTACAGTACATTTAGCTTCTATTGAGTTATTTAGATGCAAGAAAACCATGCACTTTTTATTTTGTTTTGATTAAGACATATTGTCCATTCAATTCCAGGGCAAAACTATCTGTATGTTTAACCTTATTAAGACATTTACGTTCCTTCCTAGCTTGGTCCAAAATTGAAGATTTTTTTACCCTACATTGTATAATTTGTTTCAAAATTGCAAATTTTCATCCAGAATTGAAAGATTTGTGAACGAAAATGGAAAAGTTTTGGTCCCAAAATAAAGATGTATGGTCTAAAATTGAAGCTCATTGTCAAGAAGATAAAAACTGGAAGACTTGTCCAAAATGAACAACAATTCAGCCGATATGACTAAAAATACCAACATCTCCGCTCATTTCAATTCATTTCACATTTCAGTTAATGATACTTACAGCAAAAGTTGGTATAGCAACCCCCCCTTCTCCCTGTTGGACATACAGTACCATTAAATTCAATGCACTTAATGCAATTAAGTAACTAGGATCTGCAATATAAAAACACATATCTATAGGAAAACTAAAGGTTCAAATTTGACAAGGCATATGCTTCCAGTCAAAATGTCATGACTGATCACCATGAATCTTATATTTCTTGTTAGATTACACAGAAGCATTGGAATAACCTCATAGTAGTTAGCGGCAAAATGGGAATGAGAAGGTAGATTATCATAATTTCAAAGAAAAACCAAATAATACGCAATCATTCCAACCTTTAAAGAGAGGTAGAGTTTGTCTTGTATTTACGAGAGCAACACAGCGCACATGAATATTGTTCAAGTTTTGCTGTTGATCAGTCATAGTATCCAATCACTTCAAAAACTAAAAGCCATTTAAAAGCTCGTAATGACAAAAACAAATCCTGGAGGTAAAAAACAACAAATCAAAACTAGACTGTTTAAATCAACCAGACTCTACCTCCATCAGTTAAAGGAAAACCTTCGAATCTCACTTTTCTAAACTTGATTTCCATCTTACCACATTTCCCCAGTTTAAACAAGCAAAACCAAACACTGCTTATCATGAAACCAATTCTTAATTGAACTTAACTTTCAAAACCTATTACCTCATTATACAAATTAATTCATCATTTCATACAGTATTGCCCACGAGAGCAACATGCACCTCCATAAAATGCACAACACACATAAGTAACAATTCTATATAGGTCAGAAAAATAATGATTTGAATAAAACTGCAATAAATTCACAAAGCCTCCTTTTTGGTGAATATTATTTCACTTTATGTCTTGATTATTCTTTTACTTGGGAAGAAAGGAGAGGGTGATTCATGACAATTTGGTATTTGCCAATTCAAAAAGTAGAAAGTAAACCATTTGCTATAGGTACCATTCAGTAAAACATTTGTTTTTATCAAACCTGACTTTGTGAAAGGTGATCAAATTTTCTACTTTTTATACTTCTACAGGTAACTTCCATGGGGTTTCCCCCCTCCCCCCCAAATATTGACGAAAAGTTCCCAATAGTGAAGACAATTTCCTGAAAATAGAGGAAATTTCACACAAATTGAAAGAAATTTCACACAAATTGTAGCAATTTTTACAAGAATTGATGCAAATTTCTCAAAAATGAAGAAAAACTCCCGAAAATGAAGAACACTTCATATGAAAATTTCACGAAAATTAAAGAAATTTCAAGAAAATATCCTGAAATGAAAATGAAAATGAAGAAAACAATTTGAAAATAAAGGAAATTTCCTGAAAATTGGAGGAAATTTCCTGAAAATTGGAGCAAATTTCCAGAAAATTGAAGCAAATTTTGTGAAAACTGAAAACAAATACCCTAATTAAAGAACCTTTTTCGAAAATGAAAGAAATTCCCGAAATTTGAAGCAAATTTTGAGAAAACTGAAAATAAATTCCCTAAAATAAAATTTCAAATAAAAACAAATTTCAAGGAGAAAAGATGGAATCTTGACTCTTCAAAATCAATTCGTTAGACGTTCAGTATTGGGAGAAATGGCACTTCGCCCCCAATAAAATTATTAGGGTTTTTGGCCCCCTGCCCCCTCTCCTCCCCCTGGTCCCTATGCCACTGCAAGGAGATGGATTTATCAGTTCTCTCAGTTGTCAACTGAGAGCAATAACTTCAGATGAAGAGAGTTCAAAATTCTCATCTTCACAAATGTGCACGACAACAAATCACTGATAAGCTGCGTGAAACACATAAGGACTAGAAATCTGCACAATTTTACCTTTGCATTTTCAACAGAAAAATTACATGAAAATTTTGCATCATTAGAATGTTGTCTACAAACTATTCCTAAATCAAAAGAAGAACATATGCTTATCATTTTACTTACACTGGTGAATGCAAGAGATATCAGATACTTACCGATTGACTTTTGCCAGGTTTGCTGGTCACTTTCAATAATGATCCCTCATATCCCTGCAAGAAAGGAAAATACAAACATGATTCTTCTTGGTAATGGTTACAATCAAATGAGGATTGCCTATCAAGTGCAACCAGTTTATCACTTGATCAACTAAAAAAGCCACATAACATTCATCTACTTCCGATAGCACTCTGATACAGTACCTCTCATTATTTCTATACACCCATTTCAAAATGAAATGCACCCCTGATACCCTGCATGGCTGTCTAAACAGTGATTAACTCAAAAACTAGTCCTGTCACGATAAAGTTGATCATCGCAATATCGTGATAGTTCTTTTTCAATGATATCAAAATTACTTTTAACAACATATCTTACTATGCAATTTTCACATCTAAACTGCATATTATAGCAAAACTTGTTAATGTGACTTCAACAGAAAATTTGTAGAAAATCTTTTTCTTTTATGCATCTTATCCTTAGATCTTAAACTTTCATGCAAAAATCTAGCTAGATATGCATACTGAAAACCCAAGCAGTTTTAGAAAATTAATAATCATAACATAAATTATTTTTGTCCACGAATAATTAAAATATGATTGATCCATATGACAACCCTGCAAAAGACCTCCCTCTCCAGAATGCCAAGGGAAGTAAATATAAATTGATATATTACAGCCACTTTCATATCCTTATTGAATATTGTTTATGTGTTTATGTGCAAAAGAAAAATTATATTCAGCTGATACAGTAAAAGTTATACTACAACATTTATCATTCTTAAGTGCATATTAACAATATAATCACTTCCTGTAGTATCAATAATCACACTTAAATATATAACCTAATAAATACATCTGCCTGGCCAATCAGATTACCCATAAGGCACTAAAACACAGAATGTGAACATAAAGAAATATTGGTGCGGGTCTCAGTTGATAACTCCGTGGTTTGTTGAAGAAATATTGAAATATGTTTATGGCTTGAGAGTGTATGCAACATACTTCATATGAAAAAGATGAGATATACAAAACAAACAAACTCCTTTGCCTTTAAAATGCCAACTAAAAAAATATCTATGAGAAAATCAGTGGAAGCTCTGTAATTCAGTCTTTTGATTTGTCAAAAATTGCGTCTCTAATTTCATCTCTTGGGAAAAGGCTTTATAGGCAACAATAGCGGTCCCTAGAAACCTCCAAATGGAGGGAGGTCAAGGTGAACAAGAAAGATCTGAGAAAGCTTCAAAGACACATACCAAGAAAGGTTAACGCCACAACTGGCACAAGGTGGAACATTTTCATTTGTTTTTCATCAAACAATTCAAACAATAATGAGAACATTTTATTTCTCAAAATACATTCTTCTCATTCTCAAGTTTGGAGAAGAAAACTGCAAATTTGTACATACGAAAGTCTATCTTCTTATTTAAAATTCTATTTCTTTTTCACAGCGTGAAGCGCATAACCTTTGACCTTTTGTTTAATCAACAATTTGTCCCCCAAAGGAAAGAACTTTAACCTTACCAAAGTTGACTGACAGAAAGGAAACATTTCACCTAAAATTAAACATTTGATTTCAAATATTGAACAATCTTAGATAACCTCTAGGCAAGGACAAGTTTGTATTAAAGTGCTAGAGATAGAATTGCAAAACCAGATGGATGGCAATAAGAAACAACATTCCACAGTATTTCCAAAATGGGCTAGAGAATCCAGAGTATATTTTTTTGGAAAAAAAGAAAACAAAACGAATATTCTGAAGGAAATTTTGAAATGCATGCCAAGGCCCACAACTCAAACAAAGTGCTAATAATTACTACTAAGAATATACTAATTATTAATTTACCACACAATTTCAACTAGAATGGTAAATACCGTCATGGTTCGCATGCCCATGCAAATTGACACCCATATCATATGACCCGGCCAATATGAAAATCGCATCTCACACTAAGTCCCCATGGCATCCCATGTCCGACATGGCATCCCATCCCATGTCCCACATGATATCACATCCCATTCCTTGAACCACATGGCATTCCACCATATCTTTCACATGGCATCCCACCCCATTTCCCACATGCCATTCCATCTCATCCCTTGTCCCATGTGGCATTCCACCAAATGTCCCACATGGCATCCCATTTTATGACCCACATGGCATCCCATTCTATGACCCACATGGCATCCCATTCTATGACCCACATGGCATCCCACCCTATGTCCCACATGGATCCCATCCCATGTCCCACATGGATCCCATCCCATGTCCCACATGGATCCCATCCCATGTCCCACATGGATCCCATCCCATGTCCCACATGGATCCCATCCCATGTCCCACATGGATCCCATCCCATGTCCCACATGGATCACATCCTTATGTCCCACATGGATCCCATCCCATGTCCCACATGGATCATATCCCATGTCCCACATGGATTCCATCCCATGTCCCACATGGATCCCATCCCATGTCCCACATGGATCCCATCCCATGTCCCACATGAATCCCATCTCATGTCCCACATGACATCCCATCCCATGTCCCACATGGCATTCCACCATACAGTATGTCTCACATGGCATTCCACCATATGTCCCATATGGCATTCCACCATATGTCCCACATAGCATCCCATCCTATGACCCACATGGCATCCCCACCTATGACCCACATGGATCCCATCCTACATATATGTCCTATAATAATCCATCCATATGTACCACAAGACGTCCCTTCCTATGTCCCACATGGCATCACTCCTTGTGTCCCACATGGCATCTCTCCCTACATCCCCCATGGCATCCCACCATATGTCCTGCATCAGTGGCTTCCCATCTGATGTCCCACATGGCATCCCACCTTGTCCCACATTGGATCCTACCAGATGTTCCACATGGTATCCCTCTCAATGTCCCAATGACATCTTATTTAATATCCCACATGGCATCACATCCCATGTCCCCATGGCCTCCTACCCTATGTACCACATAGCCTCCTACCCTATGTCATACATGGCATCCCAACCTATGTCACACTCTTGTGTTACTCGTGGCATCCCACCCCATGTCCCACATGACATCTCACCCCATGTCCCACATGACATCCCATACCATTCCATGTACCACATGTCCCACATGACATCCCATACCATTCCATGTACCACATAACATTCCATCCCATGGCATTCCATCCTATGTCCCACATGGCATTCCACCCTATGTTCCGCATGGCATTCCACCCTATGACCCGCATGGCATTCCATCATATATCCTACATGGCATTCCACCCTGCTCCACATGGCATCCCACCATATCTCCCACATGGCATCCCACCCCATGTCCCACATGACATCCCATAGGCTACATAAGAAGTCTCATCCTAGCTATGACAGTGCCTAATAGAGCATACTATGTATGAAAGTGTCAGTTCATATAATGTCGTATATGAAAATGACTTGTTGAATAAGGAAAAAGGTGAGAGTGAAATATTTATGCCTGATATAGCCCTTGGTGAATACCACATGGTATATATTATATATGTCCTGCATGTCTCCCATCCATCCATCCCTATGTCCATATGCAGGCACATCCTTTCACACTGCCTGACTGAGCATACTAAATTCAGGTCTTGTCAGTTCATATACTGTAGCAACTTTATGCAAATAAACACAATTATAAAGGTGGAGTTTAATAATCATGCCTATGCCTGATATAACCGTTGGTGCCCAAATATTCTAAAGAATTATAAAATCTTCAGTGCTACGAGAGAGACGCTTGAAGATCTCTGAAGAATATTGGAAAATTATATTATTTTATGAGTTATCTTCTAAGGAAAAATTAAATGCTTTGTAGACCTTTTTAGACTTTTTAAGGAAACTAGTCTTCAATCTGTCTTAAGTGTCTCTGAAAAACTGTAACAATCTGTAATAAAATTCTAACCTTTCATAAGGATATTTGAAGAAACTCATAATTTTTTTCTGAGGGACTCTGAAATAACTTTAACATTTTCCGAGAAATTCTTAAAAAAGTTTAACATTTCTGAGAAAATCTCAGGCAAAATTGGGGATGGCCGAACGGACAGCCGGCTGAAATCGCCATTACATAGCTTTGCATTATGCTTTGCATTATGCCGTGATTATGCTTCGCATTATGCTTTCGATTATGCTTCGTGATTATGCTTGATTATGCCGTATTATGCTTCGTGATTATAAGCAGATTATGCTTCAGATTATGCTTCGTGATTATGTTTCAGATTATGCTTCGTGATTATGCTTCGTGATTATGCTTCGCATGCTCACCAAAAACATGAAACCAAGAATGTATCTTCAGATGAACCTAACTCTCCTCTCTCTTCCCCACACACAACTTGGCAACATAGATTCATAAGGCATTTATTGGGTTTACAATTATTATGTGCATATTTGGGGGTTCAAAATTTGCTATGCTTATGTCAGTCAATAGCCTTTCCAAGCATAGAGTTTAGTTGCTTATGAGAATGGAAATGGCATAAAAAATAATTTTGTAACTTCAATGCACAAATATTTCATTAGAACCATATTCCTGTCTGGTTTTAAGGGTTCACTATGTGTATGCACTCGACAACGACGCTACAAAATGTGCTCCCATGGGTGAAACCGGTTTTTTCACAAGTCTGCAAAAAAGCTTTTCAGTCAACAATTTTTTTAATAAAAATAAACAAACTACTGACAAATTCCACACTTAAGACGATAAGCCTAGAGGTAGAAACAACTTACAATGTTTGAAAGATGATTTTAACGTCTGAAAACAGACCTCAAAACACAAGTTTCCGAACATCAGCAAATATTAAGTCACTTCAGAAACTATATGCAGCTTGCTTACAAAGTTCACAGGAAATACAAGATAACCCAAGCTACATGTACATGTACATAACTCCATGAAAAATTATTGTTGAAAATATTCCTTTAGTCAGTTTCAAAGACATATTCCATTCAGAATATTCAAGAAACCTAATTTGTAGACAAACTAAAAGGACTTGTATAATATTAGCATCTCAATTCTTAATTTTACAGAACTTTTGCATTTTTCATGCACACAATTCATTTTCCATCTCAGTGCTAAAAGTCATTATCTCAATAATTTCTAAACGCCTCCAACCGTTTTAACATTAGTTTCTGATTGGGCAAAATATTAACACAATTACTACCAGTACCCAACCAACCGCTGCCACATTGATGTCATTCCTATCTATCAATTTTTTCTAGTGTATTATTCAGCAACTTTCCTGGGATGAATCTACCTTGAGTGAAAACTATTCCTACCTTAGATTCAATCAACAATTTTGATCAAGAGAGAGAGACATACTTAAACAATTTTAGAAATTTAAAGAAATCCCTGTTTAGAATTTTGGCAATGAGTGATAAGACCCATGACAATCATAAATCTATCCACATGAAACTCCCAGCAATTCTTGAAGCTTAATAAATCTAATAAATAAATATTTCAGATCATTGAAGATTGGTATTATTATTCTTTCACTGAGTGAAACACAATAACCATGCACCCACCTGATAAGGTATTTTGGCATGTAATGTTTTCATAACAAATTATGTGAAATGTTTCAGGAATTTTTCAAACTATGTGAAAAAGAAATACAAATTTTCTTTACAATAGATACTATCTAAATTGGCAACTTTGTTGGGCAATGACAGTGCCAGCATTTTATTGCTAGGGGCGGGGTTATCTGTGTCACATGGGGAGAAGGGAACATTACATATGAATAACAATACAAGTGGATAACATTACACATGAATAACATTAGGCATGAATAACACTTCGCATGAATAATACTAGACGTGAATAACACTAAGCGTGAATAACACTACGCGTGAACAACACTACGCGTGAATAACACTACACATGAATATCATTACATAGTGAATAACATTACATGTGAATATCATTACATGGTGAATAACATTACAGGTGAATAACAATTACACGCGAAATAACATTACATGGTGAATAACATTACATAACATAACATGGTGACTAACATTACATGTGAATAAAATTACCTGGCGAATAACATTACCTGGCGAATAACATTACCTGGCAAATAACATTACCTGGTGAATAACATTACCTGGCGAATAACATTACCTGGCGAATAACATAACATGGCGAATGACATTAATTACATGGCAACTAACATTACATGGCGACTAAGCAATGACAGTGCCAGCATTTTACATGGTGAATACCATTACCTTATGAATTACATTACATGGTAACTAATTTTACATGTGAATAACATTACATGGTGAATAACATTACATGGTGAATAACATTACATGGTGACTAACATTACATGTGATTAACATTACCTGGTAAATAACATTACATGGTGAATACCATTACCTGGTGACTAATTTTACATGGTGAATGACATTACATGGTAAATAACATTACATGGTGAATAACATTAAATGTGAATAACATTACATGGTGAATAACATTACATAGTAAATAACATTACATGGTGACTAACATTATATGATGACTAACATTACATGGTGACTAACATTACATGGTAACTAACATTACATGTGAATAACATTACATGGTGAATAACATTACATGGTGAATAACATTACATGGTGACTAACATTACATGTGAATAACATAACATGGTGAATAACATTACCTGGTAAATAACATTACATGGTGAATAACATTACATGTGAATAACATTACATGGCGAATAACATTACATGGGAATTAAATCAACCAAAAACTTTTGTCATTTGTAATCCCCATCCCCGTATTTTCTCCCCATCCCCGTATTTTCTCCCCCTCCCCGTATTTTCTCCCCCTCCCCGTATTTTCTCCCCCTCCCCGTATTTTCTCCCCCTCCCCGTATTTTCTCCCCCTCCCCGTATATTCCCCCTCCCTTATTTTCTCCCCTTCCCGTATTTCCTCCCCTCCCCATATTTTCTACCCCTCCCGTATTTTCTTAAAATACAAATTTCACTGCACCCTTGCCTATGGATATATTAAATTTCTTCTACAGAAGATAAAAAAGAAAAAAGATCATTTCATTGCCAACTCTGGGCACAAATTGCAGCTACTGTAGCTTTATAATTATGAATGCTGCATCATTTTCAATGAATTACAGAGTAAAATACTATCAATACTTCTTCCAATGTGTTTCTATATCAATTTTCATTAAAATCTCATTTTTTCCAGTGACCCTTTGTTTCATTGGAGTAACTCCAAATTCTAAGAAATTGGGAACCACTGCTAAGATTGGAATAATTTCTCTCTCTGTCATATAACATACATATTTCATGACATTAAAGCAAAATTGACAGTATGTCATCTGTCTGCATAGTAACTACCTCATACAAAAAACGATTTGAGTAAAATTTCTGGCAGCCTTGAAAACCATCACTTCTTGTTATGGAATCATTGTGACAATTTATTGCAGATTGATGACATTAAGTTCCAGGTAGGGAAGTATGAAGAGCCAAAATGAATAAACAACAGGGGAAAAAACAGAACACCCAATGTCTGTTATGTGAAAACATCACGACTACTTAATATTTCATATTAGTCTAACTGCTATGAAATGAATACTTACAGAAAAATTAATGACAACAAAAACATAATGTTAATATCATTAGTTACATACAGTACATTACAGTTGCTGGGAGCTCAGATTAATGGCCAAACCAACATTATGTACAATATAATACTACTTTGAGAAAACAGGATTTATACTTTTGATAGTGGGCCTTTCTTGCTTCTTCTAATAAACTCCACCCTAGTATAATGACTGAATGATATGATATTATTTTGAGAAAATAGGATTTATACTTTTCATAGGAATGTTGGAACTAGTCAAATTTTGAAATTATAGTAAATCAGACAGCTGCATTTTCCAGGAAATCTAATCATCAATATAAAGATACTAATGCCCAAGATACTAATGCCCAAGATACTAATGCCCAAGATACTAATGCCCAAGATACTAATGCCCAAGATACTAATGCCCAAGATACTAATGCCCAAGATACTAATGCCCAAGATACTAATGCCCAAGATACTAATGCCCAAGATACTAATGCCCAAGATACTAATGCCCAAGATACTAATGCCCAAGATACTAATGCCCAAGATACTAATGCCCAAGATACTAATGCCCAAGATACTAATGCCCAAGATACTAATGCCCAAGATACTAATGCCCAAGATACTAATGCCCAAGATACTAAAGCCCAAGATACTAATGCCCAAGATACTAATGCCCAAGATACTAATGCCCAAGATACTAATGCCCAAGATACTAATGCCCAAGATACTAATGCCCAAGATACTAATGCCCAAGATACCAATGCCCATTTATATGCCTTATGCATCCCTGATACTACTTCACAAACAGTCTTGTGAGTAGAACATTTTTTTTATTTCCCTTTGATAAATTACCTGGATATCTCATTTTTCTTACCAGAATGAGACATGTAGTATAAATTGCTGAAAAATTGTTTCCGTCATTATTATAATCTCCAAAAAGAAAAATTATTCAAAAGAATAGCTTTTGAAAAATATATATTTAGTATATTTTTGCCATACATAATCTGTAATTCAAGGTGATTTTTACATTGAGAAGAAAAAAAAAAGATTGTTGTGGAGTTTAAAAGACAATTTTACCTTTATTGAGCTGCATGATAACATGAGCTGCATGATAACATGAGCTGCATGATAACATGAGCTGCAGGATAACATGAGCTGCAGGATAACATGAGCTGCAGGATAACATGAGCTGCAGGATAACATGAGCTGCAGGATAACATGAGCTGCAGGATAACATGAGCTGCAGGATAACATGAGCTGCAGGATAACATGAGCTGCAGGATAACATGAGCTGCAGGATAACATGAGCTGCAGGATAACATGAGCTGCAGGATAACATGAGCTGCAGGATAACATGAGCTGCAGGATAACATGAGCTGCAGGATAACATGAGCTGCAGGATAACATGAGCTGCAGGATAACATGAGCTGCAGGATAACATGAGCTGCAGGATAACATGAGCTTCAGGATAACATGAGCTGCAGGATAACATGAGCTTCAGGATAACATGAGCTGCAGGATAACATGAGCTGCAGGATAACATGAGCTGCAGGATAACATGAGCTGCAGGATAACATGAGCTGCAGGATAACATGAGCTGCAGGATAACATGAGCTGCAGGATAACATGAGCTGCAGGGATAACATGAGCTGCAGGATAACATGAGCTGCAGGATAACATGAGCTGCAGGATAACATGAGCTGCAGGATAACATGAGCTGCAGGATAACATGAGCTGCAGGATAACATGAGCTGCAGGATAACATGAGCTGCAGGATAACATGAGCTGCAGGATAACATGAGCTGCAGGATAACATGAGCTGCAGGATAACATGAGCCGCAGGATAACATGAACTGCAGGATAACATGAACTGCAGGATAACATGAACTGCAGGAAAACATAAGCTGCAGGATAACATGAGCTGCAGGATAACATGAGTGCATTCCTGCAAGTTTAATGAACCTTCAAGGAATATTCCCATGGATTGTTGTACAATTTCATTTGAAAAGCATACTTTCAGAGCCAATTTGATATAAAATTCAGGGTGATATTATATTCCATTCAGGAGATATGAATTTTTTTAAGATTTCCCACTTGCATTTAAAATTTCTTGTACAGTATGATGAATTCGTGTTTGATGATGCCATAGAGGCAATTCCATTGCAAATGTTTATGTATTTCTTTTAACGTTAATCGGTTGTTTCTGTATGATAAGAAATGATTTTCCCAAAGTTATTGAAGTAGGGTATATTTGGCAATGTATATATAAATATCCAACTTTCATCAATTTATTTTCCTAGCAGGTTTTACAAATAAAAAGGATACGATTTTAATAAAATACATAAACTTTGTGGGAGAATGCTGTGATGTCATACTGAACCTTTTACTATTTGTTTAAATAACTTTTTTTTTTTTTTTTTTTTGAACCTTAAAATTTGATTATCTCCTGGTATGAATAATATATCAATATGATTTTTGTACTAAATTGTTTGTAAAATTGTTCTCTTTCTTATGAAAGGCTATGAAAAAACATGGGAAGATTCCTTTAATAACAGCAATGCCGGCAAATCCAGGAGACACAATCAGTGGCATTTACATAACTTAGCCCAAATATGTGAATGTATCTGCTCAAAGCATAATTCCCCTGCTGTAAAAAGAGCTTGGGATGTAAAACCAAGATTACATCAACTGAGGAAGCTCAGACCAGACTCGCTATTGTAGCAGCTTCTTCTAAGATACTCATCTCATTTGGTTTGCACTCATGCCTGGGGTTTCTAAGCAGCAGAGCAGATCTCTTAAGTGCCAGATGCATATTTAATGGGAAAATGCAATTCTTTTTACTTACATTTTTTTTTTTTTTATGCAAAAGAGATTCTGCAAAATTTCAGCCTTTACTTTTTTTCTTGATCTAATGGTGCAATGCATTAATGAGAATATTTACTGCTTGATTTGTAAGGCAATTGCAAGCACGTCAATCCTTTATTATGAGGGTGAAGATTAAAATCATACATGAGATTAAAATCCTGTGAAGATTAAAATCATGCATGTAGTTGTGTGTGTAATTTGAATCCCATTCTTTGTCCATTTAACCAGAAACAAAAGGCTTTGTGGTTCTGAAGTTTGTTTGTTTTTTTGTTTTTTTTGCTGATTGATTTTGCATTAACCAGTCATTGCACATCATGAAATATTTGACATGATATTAATTCGTGCATTGATGTATCGTGTTTACAACCTCTTTTCAGCAAAATCATTAAGCTCCGTCCACTAAGCATATTAATGAAATTCAATGTTTTTATAAAATGAACACGTACAAACTAGCTCACTTCATAATTTTACAAAACATGAAACATAACGGACATGTAATTGTTAAAAAATGAGCATTTCAAGATTTTTACAAGCTTCACCTACTCATTAATATACATAAATCACCACCAAAAACAATAGGGCATATCTACAGACCATGGGCTATCTGTGTATCGCACATGACGTGAATCCAGTTTGTCCCTTTTGAGATACCGAGCTTACAAGCTGAAATTAAGCAGTTGTAGAAATAAGTGAATTTTAAAATATTTACATTAAGCCCCGCCTACTAATTAATATGCATGACATCACTACCAAAAAACAATAGGGCACATCTACGGACCATGGGCTATCTGTGAATTACATATGACATGAATCCGGTGTATCGTTTTGAGATATCGTGGTTAAGAGCTTGCTGTCACAGACACACATATGCACACACCCATACACACACATACATATATAGATACACACATCAGCATGACTGCATAGGTTCCTTATGCTATTAGCATCAGAACCAAAAAACGTCCAATATAAAATGTGCAATGCATAGTAAGGCCACTGTAAAATTTAATGCAAATTTGAAACTCTTGAAAGAAAAACACTAAATTTTGCAGGTCCTCATGGCATGCATTTGAACTATAAAATGTGTAAAACTGATTAGGAAGGGTATGTAATAGGTTACCAGAGTGGCCTTGCTTAACCCTTAAACTCCAGCATGTTCAAAAAGTGACTGCATTTTTTTGTCTTCCCCCAAACTAATTTTCACAACTTTCCTGTCGTTTTCTATCACTACAACTTTGGTTTATATGGATGCTAAGATAAGACAATAATCTTTTCAATGAAAAAAGTCAAATTCAGAAAATATCGACATAAATATGCAATTTGGATTTTTTTTTTTATTTTTTTTATTTTTTATAATTTGTATTGTTTGTGATACCAATTTTAAGTTTTTTTCTCTCAAAACAAAACATGCAAAAACAATGAAAAAAAATAAACAATTAATAATCACCACTGTAGTTACTCGCGGAAAAACAAAGCCATGCATCTGGCTCGGTGTTCGAGCCCGGGTCATCCACGTGAACATCCTGAATGCTTACTGCTGCACTAGATTGGTTGTCTTAGAATGTGGATTAGTTTTAGTACTTCAATTTTGCAATGAGTACAGAAGGAGTTGCCCTTTATGTTTTCAATTGAAGCTAAAAACATTATTTTTTGCATTGTAATTTTGCATTGTATTGCCATCAGAAACTATGATTTTTGCCACATTTTGGTCTCAAAAAGCTAGAAATCATGATGTTTTTCATAACGTTTGCCAAAAAAAGATATTGATGATAGGGGCAGTCAAAATTCGACCAGAATTGGATGCATTGATGTCTTTGTAAGTTCTTCACGGGTTTTCAGGAGGTAAAAGCAAGGACTGGAAGTATGGCAAGTAAGTTTTTGAAGAAAAAATGGTAAACTTTGTACATTTCTCTAATTTTCTCTATTTCAACCCATTTTTTTTTTTTCCAAAAATCTTCAACATAACCCTCATTAAAACGTTATTACATTTACTAAAAGAACAATTCGAGCTCATTCAAATGATACCAAGATCACTGCTGTGGGCCTATCTGATGAAGTAAAATAATTTTCCGGAAAGTCATGTTCAAACCGTTTGTGCGACTTGTTGGAGATCGAAGGGTTGAGCATTATTAGTGAGTCTCGATTGCTCGAACTATTGCCCAAGTAAAATGCAATAAACACCTATAAGAACGTTAGGACAATTTGTTTTCATTTATCCTTAGTTATCTTGGAGACCATGCATTTTCTATTAATGCCAAACTCCATGGTATAATACCACAGGAGCACAGGAGCCCTGCAGCAGGACCCACAAGGACATTCTGGGTGCCAAAAATGTCTAACAAAATTATGATGCCAAAGAAACCACAACACACTGGCATAGCCAGGATTTTTTACTGGGGGAAAGGGGGAGGGAGGGATGATCCAGTCGTGCATTTTTAAGATTTGTTTATTTCGCCTTTTATTTCCTTTCTCCTTTTTTTTTTTTTTTTGTATTGATGTGAGACCTAGTGCCCCCCCCTCCCCCTCCCTCCCTCTGGCTATGCCAATGCCACAACATGTACCAATCCCTATATTTTTGTGTCATGAGATCTTAGGGGGCATGTACCAATCCCTATACCTTTTGTGTCATGAGATCTTAGGGGAAGCCATGAGTGCTACCAGTATTGCACGGTATCCAATACATCAATAAGTGGTTTAGAAATACTGATTATTTATATTGCAAAGCTTCCCACAATCCAAATGTTTTTGAAAATGCCCATAATGACATTTTAAATGTACTTGTATAAATACCCAGGGATCTAAATAACATGTCCCTGGTTTGCATTTTTGCTTTGCCTGGAAACATTTCTGATGGTCTGCCGTTATCATATCAGGAGTCACACACAAGTTTCCTAGTTGTGAATACTTGCAGCTTATTCAAATACCTTTTTTCTTTTATATTCCTCTAACGAAGTGGTGTGTATGCTCCATTAATGACAAACAACAAAAATGTTATCAAATTTTAATCTCTGTCTTTAAAAATGATAAATGTATTTCTCAGAGCTAAGAAGAGGCCACTCCATCAAAGCAAACAAAGCCCAAGATAAGTTGTGGGAGGAATTAATTGGGAGATATACCTTGCCAAGACACAAATATGAGGCACTATTATCTTTTAATTGGAGGGCTACACTGGGACAACCATTCAAGTCTGAAATGAAAGAACACCAATACTGCAAGATGCTGTCAGTTGCTATTTTTTCTATATCAATTATATTGGTACCTCACATTTTGAAATCATTGCTGTCACAATATGGGCAAATCAGATATTAATTATCAAGGACAAAAATATCGCGATATATCACCATACGATACCATGATATCTAAATTATGATTATGAATTTAGAAACACTGATCACATATATATGAATTTCAGTATACAATTTCAATTTTCGTTTTTTTTTTTTTCTATATAATATAATATAAAGAAAAACAAACATTAACCCTTCCTCTACCACGCGGCAATATTATCGCCGTTTTGGGTGCCCCGTCTTTGGCCCCGCCTCCCAAGCGCATATTCAAAAAAGTGCTGGTAGAGTAAGGGTTAATCAACCTGCGACATATGCGCCAACCCGAAAATATAGGCAGCATGATCCCGGTGGGCGGCCCAGCGGGTCACGAAAGCGGAAGGGGCCCAACTCTTCTGCCTGGAAGACAGAGGACCCTTCAATAATCACGCCTTGATTAACCCTTACTCTACCACGCGGCGATATTATCGCCGTTTTGGGTGCCCCGTCTTTGGCCCCGCCTCCCGAGCGCATTTTCAAAAAAGTGCTGGTAGAGTAAGGGTTAAAGAATCAGATTTGCTACAAATATTCTTTTAAAATCTCAGTCAATTGGAATTTTTTTTAATTTCTTGTTTCACATATTTTTATTTTAAAAGGATTATGTATTTTACATGTGAAAATGTTATATAGCGATAAATTAATCAGAGTATCTTTCATATCATGAAAAAAAGAAGCAACATCACGATATCCATGGGTGTAGCCAAGGGGGGTCAACAGGGTCATACTATGACCCCCCCCCCCCCTCCTCCCCAAAAAAGAGAGTAAAATGACAATGGCAATATAGTAAAAAGTTCCAGAAAATATGCTAAGAGGTCAAAATATTTCCGTTGGCGGCCTCCCCCCCTCCAATCTAAAAGGCTGGCTACACCCCTGATATCATGTAGAACGAATCTTCATGCTCTTAACTCCTTCGCTCTGATTTAGAGTATGAATGATTACATACATAATTGATTTACACACTTAAAACAATGGGTGCGTTTTAACGCATATTTTCAAATTGATTTTCGATATTGAAAACTTCCATATTCTAACCTGAAAATCCGCACACTGAAACTTGGAATTTGTTTTACACATTGTAAATGCATAATAACTCAATTGCTATCCTAAAAGGATACAAATGTTTTATTCAAAAATAAAGTTTTAACACATTTTTTGCTAGTGTCTTGACAAAAAGGTACCAGGCACATACATTTTATTTTTAACCAATACGAAGATAGAATGCTTGTATTAAGAAATAATTTGAAACATTTTGAGTGCATATCTGCAGCCTTGAGCATGTCAACACACCAATGTGCGTCCTACATGTGTGTTACTTATATACAACGTGTACAATCAGTGGTGTAGGAACAATTTCTTTTTTTGAAGGAAGGGGGGGGGGCTGAAACTTTATTCCTCAAAAGACCTCGACCCCCATCCCCACCCAGAAGCCTCGTTTTTGGCGTGGTTTCTTGGGCATGTTTGGCGGTTTGAGCATTTTTTCTCTTTTTTTCCAAAGAAGAATGAACAAGTGACATTCTTGTTATCTTCTTTTGAACTCTAACAGACTTGCCGGCAGTAGACATGCGTGCACGTACAACGGTACATATAATTTGTTATGTACGTTTAACGGTACAAACACATTAGGTGTCACAGATGCCCGCACGCATAATTTTTTTCTTCCCCAGGAGTGTTCAGGACAATTTGCATTAATATCAGTTGAAAATATTTTTTTCTTTTTTTAAAGAAGAATGAACAAGTGACATTCTTGTTATCTTCTTTTTAAACTCTAACAGTCTTGCCGGCAGTAGACATGCATGCACGTACAACGGTACGTATAATTTGTTATGTACGTTTAACGGTACAAACACATTAGGTGTCACAGATGCCCGCAGGAGTAATTTTTTTTTCCCCAGGAGTGTTTAGGACAATTTGCATTGATATCAGTTGAAAATCCCTCTAAATCACTGTCTAATTTTCAACGGAATAAACGCAAATTGCCCTAAACACTCCTGGGAATTTTTTATGCTACCCGCACTAAGAGTCTGCGGTAGCACGCAAATGTTATGTTTAATACAGCTTCGATCAGTAAAGTCTCCATCAAAATTACATTACCTTTTAAATGTTATGTTTAATACAGCTTCGATCAGCTCAAAATAATTCAAGGGTGCTAAGAAGTAATAAAGTCTCCATCAAAATTACATTACCTTTTTTATCAACATAATCAAAGAAATTAGAACATATGACAATATTCTATAAGGTTATATTATTTAAAGTGGGTATAAATAAGTCTTATAAGGGGGTTTTCGTATATGAGAAGTGGAGGGGCTAAAGCATAGTTTAGCCCCCTAAATTTTGACTGGGGGGGCTAAAGCCCCCCCCCCGCTTCCTACGCCCTTGTGTACAATGTAGAAGACTTATTGATTAACATTAACAAAAAGAATTAGGGCATTAAGGTGGTCAAGTTCGAACAAATTGAAATTGTGTGCAACAACGCAATTGTCAGGGCATTGGTTTAATTTCCATGTTCTTTTGTGACCACTGTACTGAAGGAGAAGTTATGTGTAGCAATCATGTCTGCTAAATATCATGATAATTGTCATATCATAACAGTCTGAAATCATGGTATACTCATATTATACAACAAACCATTTTACATATCTTAATAATCTACATATTTGTAATTCATTCTCTGATATTGCACAAAAACTTTGCATCAGAAATCTACATCAATAAATATACAAGCAGCAGTCACTGCTATTTTCAAATTACCTTTCATTGCATTTAAGTACATCCAGGTTAATTCACCATTAGCATATTAAAGTTTGCTTTTTATCTGTTTAAGCCTTAAAACTCATTAGATATTTTTCATTTTAGGTACTTACATGCTCCCTCCTACCTAATTCATCTTTCCTGAAGAAAAACAACTGGGCATCATCATTCATATCCATCAGCTTTCAACCACTCATCTTCTGACTGACATTCCTTGTTTATTTAACGAACAACTGACACTTTAAAGCATGAATACAATACATTTACAACAGGGCCGTAATTCACATCCAAAAATTGGAGGGGAGGGGGGTGTAAGGGGACATTGCTTCTTATCCAAAACAAGCCAATTTTCTTTAAAATGTACTGAATTTTAAAGTTTGACTGAAAAAGAGGGGTTGCCCTGGAAATTATGGCCCTGACTTCCACCATCTAAGAGAATAAGAACTAGAACATCAATGATGTAGTAGCTCATTATATATTTTGGGGTGTTTTTGTTGGTGGGTGGTTAATTCAAGTAGGCTTAGGTTGTTAGGAACGAAATATTTGTTTGATGTTTTTTTTTTTTCTGGAAATGCAAGCGGGAGCTTTAATATCCTTGTGATGCTAGAACATCAATGATGGATGTAGTAGCTCAATATATGTTTTGGGTGGATATAAGACTGTTTTACATTGGATAGACTGGGGTTGTTAGGGAAGGAATAAAAGATTGATTAGCAGTGGCGCAACAAAAGGCTGGGAATGCCCGCAAGGGTTGGTGAACCTTACAGGCCCTGGGCAAAATCAATTTGAGTCTAGCCCTGAAGAATGACACTGCAATGTCTTTGTTATGGGACCCAAAGCGTCAGGGCCGGGTGACGGAAAGAACTTGGGACAAGGGGGAGAGAGCAGAAAATCAAATTCAAAGGCACTTTTTTAACAGTAATTGAGGGGCACATTTCAATTTAAACTAGAACAATAAATACCGTCATGGTTCGTATGCCAATGCAAATGACACAGCCAATTATAAAAATGGCATGGATCCCATGCTATGACCAAAATGGCATTCCACCCTATGTCCAACATGGATCCTATCCCATGTCCCAAATGGCATCCCACCCCATTTACCACATGACATTTCATCCCATTCCCTTGTCCCACATGGCATTCCACCATACACTATGTCCCACATGGCATTCCACCAAACATTAAGTCCCACATTGCATTCCACCATATATTCCACCATACACTATGTCCCACATGGCATTTCACCAAACATTAAGTCCCACATGGCATTCCACCATATGTCCCACATGGCATCTCACCCTATGTCCCAAATGAATCCCATTTATGTCCCACATTAATCCAACACTATGACCCACATGGCATCCCACCCTATGTCCAGCATGGATCCCATCCTACATGTATGTCCTACATTAATCCAACCAAATGTACCACATGCCATACCTCTTTAAGTCCCACATGGCGTTCCCATAACATTCCACCCTATTTGCCCATATTTGCCGCCATGGTTCCGACATCACTGCAGAGGCCAAAATCTCTATGGGCCCCCAGGACTCATAGCTGTCTCACCGTATTGGAGCTTTAACATTGTTTGTGTGAATATGTGAAAACTGTTTTTCAAGTAAGCCTATAGCAATATGAAGCAAATTTCATTATTAATGTTTGCTTTTGAGTGAAATTAAAATCATATACTAACAGCAAAATACTGTTGTATAAAATCAAGATAGATTTTACATCCTTGCAACAAGACATTATTTAACTATGGCATTTTTTCCTCTAATATATTGCTAATATATTAGCCATTTATAATTAATTTTTGCAATTATTGAATTACAATTATGCAATAATAGCATCCCACAATTACACTTCAAAGTGGCAATCATATAACAAAATATAACCAAATTTTGTCTTCTTTTTGCCTTTTGAAGTCCTCTTTCATATAAAATTGACATACTCGACCACTGAACTAGACCTTTAAGATCACCCATCATGGCCTACTGATTTTATGCATCAGTTATTACAGTCTTTCATCATCTGCACACGAACGATAAACTTCTTGTGAATAGGGAGTTAATTGAAAGTAATGTGTGTGATGTGAAAGGACTCATGTGGATTTTGAAATGCCTATTCAGGCTATTGAGGATAACCTATTCAGGGTTATAGCCCAAATGAGCTATACAAGTGTTATACCCCAATTTAGCTATGCTGTGGGACAGATCCCAGGAATATTAAGCTCAATTAGCGCATGAGTAAGGCTCCAGCCAATGAAAACAGTTTTCTTCCATCAGGGATATTTGGTGGTATTTCCCGAGTCAATGTTTTATATATGCTAAATTCATTCAGATTGCGCTGAGCAAAATCCAATTATTTGGAAACATTTGCAAACTTTGAAATGCAAAATTTGTTAAACTATGCACCAATATGGACTGTTATTGCATCAACATATCAATCTTTTTAAGGCAAACATTGCAACACAGCAAAATCTCCAAAAGTCGCTTAGGATATGATAACTTCTGCAAAAATCTGAACGTATCTGAGCGTATCTGAGCGAGAACCTGGGACTTCAGTTAGACATCACTTAAGCTTAAATCCCTTAAAGCGATGTTGAGCCAAGAACTCAAATTCAACTTATATTGAAACATGACTTCTGCATCTCACGACATATTTAACACAAAGATATCTCTTATAAAGATTTCATGCACAGTTAGGTATTTCTATATTTAAAATTTCATCACACTTTGGAACGTTTACTGCCAAAATTATTTTTCTAGATATACCTTTGGTTATGCAACTCTTTCACATCTCTCCATAACCAAACGTTATTACAACGAAACATTAATTTCCATTTTAGACAAACAAGCTCTAGTAGTTACCAAAGTGATTACCATTGACCTACAGTGCCATGGTTCTCAGATGATTTAAAAACACTACGCTCACAGTGCAGGAAAGTTTAAAGGCTGTATCGGAAATCAGATTTGGAATCAGCTAGACAAAATCTTGTTTACTTCCCAATTGTATCTCATTTCAGCTTAATTCTGCAAAAAGAATGTTACTACACTACAAAGATACACGACTCACAAGGTGATACCAAAAAACTTTTTGGTGTTGTGAACTCACTGTGCAAAAGCAGACATGTGGATTCTTTCCCACCACATGGTAATGCGGAAGAACTTGCTAATGACTTTAAGAATTTCTTTGGTTCTAAAATTCCAAAAATTTAAGACAATATTGACACTATTGAAGTTGACAGTTTTGAACTCTGCGATGAACTTCACTGTGTTGATGTGATTTTTGATTCTTTTACACCATGCATTATCTGCACATGATGTTGGAAAACTAGTTATATCTTCTTAAGGTTTGAGTCCCTGTGCTTACAACAATGGTGAATTTATCTCTCAGAGATGGTGCAGTACCTAATAGTTGGAAGAATGCAACTATTGTCCCTCTGCTAAAGAAAGTAGGATTGGAGTGTTTATTTTTCAACTACAGACCTGTGAGTAATTTGACCTTCGTATCAAAATTGGTCCAGCGGGCAGTAGTTGACCAGATTGTTTCTCACTGCTCATAACAGCTCCCCTTCCAGATTGTCAGTCTGCTTACAGAAAAAAACTACTCCACAGAGACAGCCTTGATGAAAATTCACAGCGATATTATGTTAAATATGGACAAACAACAATGCACCCTCTTCTTATTTTTGAATCTGAGTGCGGCATTTGATACCGTAAACCACAGCACTCTTCTCAACACACTTCATTCTCAGTTTGGAATTGCTGGTGACATCCAACATTAGCTCATATCCTATCTATCCTCTAGAAAGCAACATGTTTTTGTTAAAGGTGCTAGTTCCAAAAACTTTCTGTTGGACTGTGGCGTACCTCAAGGCAGCTGCTTGGGTCTTATATTATTCTTGTGTTATGTTTCTAACTCTTCAGTATTGTGTCAAAGCATATCCACAAACCCATAGCTATGCTAATGATACTCAGCCTACTTTACTGCTCATTCACTGCCGGTTTTATCTTAGAGAAAGAGGCAGTCGGGGCAATGCAATCTCTTATTGCTGAAATAAGGTCTTGGATGGTCAAAAATAATCTCATGATCAATGACTTCAAGACTGAGTTTCTTCTAAGGTCTTAGCTAAAGCTGGTCAATCCATCAAAGTTGATGACGCTGAAATAAAACCATCACTTAGTGTAAAAAATTTGGGTGTTTATTTAGACAATCACATGTCTATGAATATTCATATTGGGAAAGTTTGTTCCAAAACTTATCACGGTCTTTATAACATTCATCAGATTGCAAAATATCTAAATGTTGATTCCATGAAAATCCTTATCAATGCTTTTGTTATAAGTCACATTGATTATTGTAATTCACTTCTTGTTGGACTATTATCAACTTTACAGAATCCAAAGAATACTTAATAGTGCTGCTCGGTTGATTTTCAGACTCCCAAAATTTCCTCACATTAATGCTGTTTTGAAGTCCCTTCACTGGTTACCAGTCAAACAAAGAATTGATTATAAAATTATTTTACAAGTTTTCAAGTGCATTAAAGGCCTTGCTCCAAATTATTTATGTGAAATGGTAGTTGAAAAACCATCCCGTTATGACTTTCGTTTCAAGTCCCTATTTGTTCCCCGTATTAAGCATAAAACTCTTGGCGAAATGGCCTTTGCTTATAAAGGTCCTTGGTTGTGGAATTCACTCCCAACTGACCTCAAATGTATTGATAGTGTATCCCTGACCTCCTTCAAAACTAAGCTTAAAACTTGTTTGTCTAAAAAGACATTCATCTAATATGCAGCTTGATCCATTGTATTTCTATTTATGTTGTCATTTCTGTATTCTTATTTTTGTTTTCCTATCTAATTTCCTTGTATGTAAAGCACTTTTAAATGTTTTTACAAAATTAGCGCTACATAAATTGATGTATTATCATTATTATTAAAGAAGAATTTCCATAATACCGTACAGGTATGCATTCATAAATCCTCTTGGCAATTGATCAACTTTGAAATCGCAATCTCTTAAGTTTCCAAAATTCGAAAATAATATTGTCAAATTGAAGAGGGCATGACATTGAGGGTGAGCACCATCTGCACGCATCACCTTATCTCACAGCTTTCAGGTCGAACGCTGCCCTATGGTGAGGAATTTGGTGTTGATGCATGCCCCACACGCCAACAGCATGGGGCCATCAAGCACAAAAGATACACTCTTGCATCTCACCACTATTTGCATTTAGGTTAGCCTAATCAAATTAAGTATTTTCTTTTCAATTAAATGAATGCTAAGAAGAGTAAATGGGCCAGGCACTAGACTGGCATATTGTACAAAAGCACAAGGAATTTGCAATTAAATTCTTTAATGTCTTTAACATGGCAGGTGCAGAAGAGAGGGAGTATCAAGCACTGCAGGCCTCCAAATGGATGCACAGTAGGCAAAGGTTTGGAGATATATACGATACATATAATGGCATAATTTCTCAAAGGGTTTATGTACTAATCTTTGTTTTAATGCAGGAGGAATTTTGAAATACAAAAGTAAGTGATTAAGAAGCTTCTCAATACAGCTGATAAGAATTCTAATACATAAATATGGAAGTAAGTCAATCCAAAGTGTCTATGACATCCATTGTAATCTATGCTTTTATTAGTACACTAGCACTTTTCTACAGAAGTTGGTATTTCTTGTATTTATCTATACAATCAGTGTATCATTTACTTCCAATCCATGTTTCTTTCCTTGTATATGCTTTGCTTGTCAGGTGAAACTGCTGATTTAACACCTAAGCAATCAATGTTGAAAACAACTTCTTACATGGCATGGAAGGAGATAAGAGTTAACATCAGAAGTAGGACTAAAGTTATGTTTCTACACCAATGCCACAAGTTACAAATCAACAAAAAATATTGACCAAATTTGTGTGATTTATTTACACTTTGCCTTACACCAGAATTTGACACCATTCGTCCATGATGCACAACTATGAAATATCTCCCCCAATTATAGGCTAACTACTGCACGACAGTAATGGGGCACTAGACCAAAAAGTGAGAGCCTAATTTTAGATATATGATATATGACGAGCTCGAAGAGGTTCCAATTGTGAGCTTGTGGTGAACTCGTCAGGGAAATGAGCACGAAACGATCTCGTTTTCTTTTCTGATTCTGTGACGAGCTCGCCATTTTGACAAGTCCAGCATTTTGACGAGCTCGCCATTTTTATGAGCTTATCAAGGAATTTTGATGAGCTCGTAAAGGTTCCAATTGCAAGCTCACCACGAGCTCGTTTTTAACATTACTTGTCGCGAGCTTGCAGCGAGCTCGTCAAAGAGTTTCATTATAAACTCGCGGCAAGCTTGCCATTTCTGTAAGGGAATGCTATAAGATGTTTTTTATGGTTTGCAAGAATATGAATACTTTAGAGTGTCACTAGATCTCAAACAGAAGTTGACTGTGGCATGGAAATAATATCGCATTAAACATCCTCATCAAAGCTAATGCCTTTGCATTACTGGTCAAAGACAGGCTAGGAAAAAGAACAGAGCTACAGTATCTGCAAATCCAACAACAAATTTCTTTACTCTGCAATAGTACTGAGCTAAATCACATAAAAACTGTTTAGTATCAGCTGAGAATATAACTGCAATACCCTGATTACTGATCAAGATAAATCTCTCCAAAATCTCTAAGTACTCTTACTGAATCCAAAATTATGCTCTAGGCAAAATTTATAGCCATAAACTAAATGAATAATTTGAATTTCCATATTGGATAACCTAATGTGTGTACTGACTGATCACTAGTAACTTTATGTGTACTATGCTTACAACCAAGAAGTCTACTCAAGGAAGTTATGGTGGATTTTGTGCTGCATTATGTGAAGACCAGACTTTCGCACCCATCAAAGACAAAAATGACACGGAGAAAGGATGGTTCAATATTTAAGTTTCCTTAAACAGTTGTTCACAAATGAAAATTATGATCAAATTTTGGCACTAGTTGGATCAAAACTTAGAAGCCTATATATTATAGATAGGTAACTGGTTAACAATAACATGTTACTTTTTAATAATTTTAAATCTGAAAGACAAAAATACTAGAGATATATTTTTTTCAAAGTAATAACCTCTTAGGGTGCTAAAAAATGATCTGGATCAAATGGTAGAGGGGTGGGGGGAAATGGCAACCATCTCTAGCAAAATTGTGCAGATAAAATTATGCATACTTTGAAAAAGTGAATGTCTCATCCCAGCCATGTCTTGTGCACATTAGAAAGAAAACACTACATAAGATTGCCCATAAAGAGCTTTAGAATTCAACAGGTAACCTCAATGATACTGAAATATAACAAATTTTTGCAATCTGGCACTCTTTACTATAGATTTTTTTCCTCCAGATCTGAAACCTAACATCCTTCCTATTCAAGAAACTGTGCAAAATACACTTGATTAAATTCTCAATTTCTAGAAAATAAAACATAAGTAAAACACTCAATCAAAACATCAAAAAATAGGTAAACAAGGATATATTCATATAACAATGGAATTTAAATCAGTTTAAAGGGCTCTCTGCACACATTGTTTGTTTAAGAAGTCTGATTTGATGAACTCTGGCAGTCCAGGAGATTATCTCAATCGAGGAACCCAAACGTTCCTCAATCACGTTCCTCAATCACGTTCCTCAATCACGTTCCTCAATCACGTTCCTCAATCACGTTCCTCAATCACGTTCCTCAATCACGTTCCTCCATCACGTTCCTCAATCACGTTCCTCCATCACGTTCCTCGATCACGTTCCTCGATCACGTTCCTCAATCACGTTCCTCAATCACGTTCCTCCATCACGTTCCTCCATCACGTTCCTCCATCACGTTCCTCGATCACGTTCCTCGATCACGTTCCTCGATCACGTTCCTCGATCACGTTCCTCGATCACGTTCCTCGATCACGTTCCTCGATCACGTTCCTCGATCACGTTCTCGATCCACGTTCCTCGATCCACGTTCCTCCATCACGTTCCTCCATCACGTTCCTCCATCACGTTCCTCAATCACGCCTCAATCACGTTCCTCAATCACGTTCCTCAATCACGTTCCTCAATCACGTTCCTCAATCACGTTCCTCAATCACGTTCCTCAATCACGTTCCTCAATCACGTTCCTCAATCCAGCAACTTTTATTTGTATGCCCATGGGCACAGCCATTTACCAAAAAATACCCACAATGCTACGCGTGTACGTCACATGAATAGCATATGTGGGCAACTTGAAATGGTCACAGAATTTGTGTCCTTTTGAGGAGAAAAATAAATTATTACGTATGGTGATACAAACACTTTCCCCACTCCCCTTTGATATGTTCACCCATCCGTTTCTATGAAAATGAAGAAAAACTGTGTGAAGCTCAATGTTTCCAAAATGGTGCAAACTGACAAGCTACGGTTTGTGTGGAATGTTTAAAACATATTGACAAGTATTTGTGATGGTTATACATGAACAATTGTTAGTGACATAGCGATAACTGAGAGGCGAGCGTTTCTATGAAAATGAAGAAAAACTGTGTGAAGCTCAATGTTTCCAAAATGGTGCAAACTGACAAGCTACGGTTTGTGTGGAATGTTTAAAACATATTGACAAGTATTTGTGATGGTTATACATGAACAATTGTTAGTGACATAGCGATAACTGAGAGGCGAGCGTTTCTATGAAAATGAAGAAAACTGTGTGAAGCTCAATGTTTCCAAAATGGTGCAAACTGACAAGCTACGGTTTGTGTGGAATGTTTAAAACATATTGACAAGTATTTGTGATGGTTATACATGAACAATTGTTAGTGACATAGCGATAACTGAGAGGCGAGCACCAATTTCAACGACATAAATTGAATATTATTTTTCATTTCGTGGTGATTATTTTTATCTCTGTTTCAGTTTTGATAACTGAATATATCAAACTTTGGAAG
Source organism: Chiridota heheva (assembly GCA_020152595.1). Lineage (NCBI taxonomy): Eukaryota > Metazoa > Echinodermata > Holothuroidea > Apodida > Chiridotidae > Chiridota > Chiridota heheva. Next base: position 1,238,350 of record JAIGNY010002198.1, read on the forward strand.
ATAAAAATCAGAATATAATTTTAAGAATGTAACTGGAGAATATTTATGTTTTTATGATAGTGAATTTTTATTTCATTTCATAGTGTATAAAAATCCATCACTCCAGTAAATAGAGTCGAAACTTTTTAAGTTTCAGTGTGTGACTGTGATTTAGACCTCACTAACGTTAAATGTGTAGACCTATAGTCTGGAAGGGGGGCGGGGGCTAATCATCTCATATTTTTTGTATCATTCCATTTGCTTTCATAAGGATTTCTGTCGCTATAACCTTTTCAGATTGAGATTAAAATTACCCTTAGAAACCGTACTGTGCTGGTTTAAACTTACATGGGCCTATTTTCTAGAACGTGTTTAAGTTAAACTTGAAATAACACTTCAGTTGGTCATAAAAAAATCTTTAAAAGTAAAAACCACATACAGTTAACACACTCATTACATACAATACAGCCGGCTACAGCATAGTTTGTTTAGTAGTACAAAAGTCTCATTGTTTACAGTTTCAAGTGCTATTGCGCGCATTGAAACACCGAACAGAGTGGATGTTCACACAGGCAAAACAGTCAGCCTGTGTAACATTCTCTTGCTAATATGACATAACAATTCCACCGCATCTAGCTGAGCCTACTACCGCAATCCCTTGCTCATATGACAGAACAATTCCATCGCATCCAGCTGGGCCTACTACCACAATCCCTTGCTCATATGACAGAACAATTCCACCGCATCCAGCTGGGCCTACTACCACACTCCCTTGCTAATATGACAGAACAATTCCATCGCATCCAGCTGGGCCTACTACCACAATCCCTTGCTAATATGACAGAACAATTTCACCGCATCCAGCTGGGCCTACTACCACACTCACTTGCTAATATGACAGAACAATTCCATCACATCCAGCTGGGCCTACTACCACACTCTCTTGCTAATATTCCCCCGCATCCAGCTGGGCCTACTACCACACTCTCTTGCTAATATGACAGAACAATTTCACCGCATCCAGCTGAGCCTACTACCACAATCCCTTGCTAATATGACAGAACAATTCCACCGCATCCAGCTGGGCCTACTACCACAATCCCTTGCTCATATGACAGAACAATTCCATTGCATCCAGCTGGGCCTACTACCACAATCCCTTGCTCATATGACAGAACAATTCCACCGCATCCAGCTGGGCCTACTACCACACTCCCTTGCTCATATGACAGAACAATTCCATCACATCCAGCTGGGCCTACTACCACAATCCCTTGCTAATATGACAGAACAATTCCACCGCATCCAGCTGGGCCTACTACCACAATCCCTTGCTCATATGACAGAACAATTCCATTGATCCAGCTGGGCCTACTACCACAATCCCTTGCTCATATGACAGAACAATTCCATCGCATCCAGCTGGGCCTACTACCACAATCCCTTGCTCATATGACAGAACAATTCCACCGCATCCAGCTGGGCACAATCCCTTGCTCATATGACAGAACAACACTGCCACCTTGCTAATATGACAGAACAATTCCATCGCATCCAGCTGGGCGTACTACCACAATCCCTTGCTAATATGACAGAACAATTCCACCGCATCCAGCTGGGCCTACTACCACACTCCCTTGCTCATATGACAGAACAATTCCATCACATCCAGCTGGGCCTACTACCACAATCCCTTGCTAATATGACAGAACAATTCCCCGCATCCAGCTGGGCCTACTACCACAATCCCTTGCTCATATGACAGAACAATTCCACCGCATCCAGCTGGGCCTACTACCACACTCCCTTGCTAATATGACAGAACAATTCCATCGCATCCAGCTGGGCCTACTACCACAATCCCTTGCTCATATGACAGAACAATTTCACCGCATCCAGCTGGGCCTACTACCACACTCTCTTGCTAATATGACAGAATAATTCAATCACATCCAGCTGGGCGTACCACCACAATCCCTTGCTAATATGACAGAACAATTCCATCGCATCTAGCTGGGCGTACTACCACAATCCCTTGCTAATATGACACAACAATTTCACTGCATCCAGCTGGGCCTACTACCACAATCCCTTGCTAATATGACAGAACAATTCAATCACATCCAGCTGGGCCTACTACCACAATCCCTTGCTAATATGACAGAACAATTCCATCGCATCCAGCTGGGCCTACTACCACAATCCTTGCTAATATGCTAATATGACACAACAATTTCACGCATCCAGCTGGGCCTACTACCACAATCCCTTGCTAATATGACAGAACAATTCCACCGCATCCAGCTGGGCCTACTACCACACTCTCTTGCTAATATGACAGAACAATTTCACCGCATCCAGCTGGGCCTACTACCACAATCCCTTGCTAATATGACAGAACAATTCAACAATTACTCACTTGCATCCAGCTGGGCCTACTACCATACACACTTGCTAATATGACAGAACAATTCCACCGCATCCAGCTGGGCCTACTACCACAATCCCTTGCTAATATGACAGAACAATTCCACCGCATCCAGCTGGGCCTACTACCACAATCCCTTGCTAATATGACAGAACAATTCCACCGCATCCAGCTGGGCCTACTACCACAATCCCTTGCTAATATGACAGAACAATTTCACCGCATCCAGCTGGGCCTACTACCACAATCACTTGCTAATATGACAGAACAATTCCATCGCATCCAGCTGGGCCTACTACCACAATCCCTTGCTAATATGACAGAACAATTTCACCGCATCCAGCTGGGCCTACTACCACAATCCCTTGCTAATATGACAGAACAATTCCATCGCATCCAGCTGGGCAGAACAATTCCACCCGCATCCAGCCACTACCACAATCCCTTGCTAATATGACACAACAATTTCACCGCATCCAGCTGGGCCTAATATGACAGAACAATTCCTACCATACACACTTGTTAATATGACAGAACAATTCCATCCCGCATCCAGCTGGGCCTACTACCACAATCCCTTGCTAATATGACAGAACAATTCCATCGCATCCAGCTGGGCCTACTACCACAATCCCTTGCTCATATGACAGAACAATTCCACCGCATCCAGCTGGGCCTTGCTAATATACTACCACAATACTACCACCCTTGCTAATATGACACAACAATTTCACCGCATCCAGCTGGGCCTACTACCACAATCCCTTGCTCATATGACAGAATAATTCCATCGCATCCAGCTGGGCCTACTACCACAATCCCTTGCTCATATGACAGAACAATTCCACCGCATCCAGCTGGGCCTACTACCACAATCCCTTGCTCATATGACAGAACAATTCCATCGCATCCAGCTGGGCCTACTACCACAATCCCTTGCTCATATGACAGAACAATTCCATCCAGCGCATCCAGCTGACAGAACAATTTCACGCATCCAGCTGGGCCTACTACCACAATCCCTTGCTAATATGACAGAACAATTCCATCGCATCCAGCTGGGCCTACTACCACAATCCCTTGCTCATATGACAGAACAATTCCCCCGCATCCAGCTGGGCCTACTACCACAATCCCTTGCTAATATGACACAACAATTTCACCGCATCCAGCTGGGCCTACTACCACAATCCCTTGCTCATATGACAGAATAATTCCATCGCATCCAGCTGGGCGTACTACCACAATCCCTTGCTAATATGACACAACAATTTCACCGCATCCAGCTGGGCCTACTACCATACACACTTGTTAATATGACAGAATAATTCCATCACATCCAGCTGCATGGGAATGTCTTCTTTTTGATATACCTAAAAGATTGAAATATATCAGTCCAAACAATTCCTCAAAATCGACAAACTTTTATCTTCTTCGAAATCGACAAATATCTATGCTAATCGTATTCGTTCCTGCAGCTTGGTTGCAAGATCCAACTATCATATCAGACGTACACAGACGTTTTCGTTATGTGTGATCATTCCCCGAAAATGCAGTTTGACCCTATACACAGTGATATGATAGCATAACATGAACGTTGCTGTTGTGCAGTATGCCTATAGCTAGACTTACCATCGTTTGGCCATAATTTCTTTCACTTTAATCCATTTCTGTATGCTGCAGCTGACATTGTGTAATTGTTTTAATTCGTTAATATTGTGGATATATATGCAGGGAGCTAGATTAAACAACCGACTGGCAGTCTGGTGTACGGCTGTATCAACAGAATTATTCTGCCATGTGCACAAAGGATTAAAGAAATATCTTCAACAAATCCCCCGCATCAAAATACAAAATTTACGCTACTGAATATGAGAATCAAAAACATTGAAAATCAAGCATTAATTCACTGGTATATTCTGTGCCAACATTGATTTACATGTTACTAGTTTATAGAGAATGGTTCGGGGTGACTGTAAGTTAAGCGACCGTTTCACATCTAGCACTAATGGTCACTGCGCAGGTCAGATCTTTTTCAGTTTAATGAAAAACAGACAGGCCAATCACACTCGTGGACGTGGCTTTTTTTTGTGCATATGAAAATTATCCTCCTAAATATTCAACTTACAGGTTTTCCTGTACAGTATTTGACATTTCCAAACCCACGTAAAGTTTGAGTTTGTGTTACAAGTATACAGGAAAGAGCGAGCACTTATGGGTAACGTTGCAATTGTGGATGGCTAATTTAAATACGAGTTCTTTGTTTCTTTGTAATCGCCGAATATAAAGTTTGTCAATTTCGAGAAAATGCTCGGACTGAATATATTCTTATAAGTTTCTAACTTCTTATGTTCTTTAAGTAAATTGCTACACAAAGGATTTGGTCAAGATTCTACGAGACAAGGATGCCAGATGCATTGTATGATCAGATCTTGTATGAGAAAAACAAACTGATTTTGCAGCTGAGGGAGGGTGAAACCTTGTTTTAAAATTTTATATATATATATGCTTTTACAGAAAAAAGATTGATAATATGAATTCTTCAATTTTAAAGAATTAGCTCAGTGGTCAAGCGTGTCCATCTTATTTATATGAAAGCAGACTTAAAATCAAAAGCATTGCAAAATCCTGTTCCATTGAGGAGATAGATATTCAAGTTTAAATGACTGAAATCAGACCTTTTTTTTCTTTAAAGAAACTTTATTTCATATTTTTTTCTTCACAATTTGAATTATTTTCCCTGAAATTTTCTTCAAGTGGTATATTATACATACCCTTCCTAGATTCAGTTTTACTTTTTTTTTGACATAACCCATGGTTTTTAAGCCACAAAATCGCAGGACAAAACATGATGGAATACATAAAGACTCTGAGGAATCTGATGCTATGACACAAGTAGTCTTGATTTCAGTCGTTTCTACACACATGATATCAAACTTTAAACTTGAGTATCTCCTTAACGGAATAAGATTTTGAATGCTTTCTTCACCATTTTGTTTCTTTTAAAGTCCTCTCTAATATAAGATGGACTTGCTTGACCACTGAACTAATCCTTCAAAAAACAAAAACCAATCTGATGATTTTCAGCCAAATACAATTATCCCAAGATCAAAAATCGAATCCGTACAATTGTCAACAACAAACAAATCCTTTTTATCCAAGCTATGTTATATGCAAAATCAGAGGAAAGGAAAATTGTCCATAAAGAAACCTTAATTGTCATAATCTGTCATAGGGTCCGCTCACTGGTGGTCAGTCAGCATGTTCAAATTCCTAATCCCATTTCACATACCTTCCAATTTTTGTTGTTTCATAATTATACTAGATTTGTATCCACTAGAATATGCACATGCTTCCAATCTTCCTTTAAAGTTTGCACATAAACCAACAATTTCCGGTTAATACAATTAACTGTTTTTTCTATCAAGAAGACAAAAAGATGATTTGTCACCAACAAATTTCCTGAACAATCATATAAGACAGCAAATTTGACATTTGGTGAAATGCAAAAAGCAAATTACACTTAGAATAACTGACATCTGAATGAAATACTTTCTAGACAAAGTAAATTATTTGCAGTTTACAGGATCTGCGGAAGCACCACTCATTCAAACTTGCCCCTGGGACATCAAATTCATTACAATTCACATCTTCTGAAGTTTCTTTGCAATGTAAGAATCCTCCTGTGTTCATTCAATTTCAAGTTCAGTATTTCTTCAGAAGGAGGGACAATTTAACATCTTGAAAATTATGAGCTCGGTGTCTTTTATTACTTTTTGGAAAAGTTAATTCCAAATGTACAGAATAATGTAGAACACCTTCCTAAAAAATATTCAAAAAATTGAACAATGAATGGGGGGGGAGGAGTCTGACTACACATTTTCCTTACTTGGCAAATTTCCTCCATTTATGGCAAAATATCCAGGTATGGACCCACAGGTCCACCCCATAGCTGTATTTTGTAATGTTAAGCATTGTAATCCTTTCAAGTAGAAACTATGCCACAGTGAGAAGGCAAATCCAGAAAGGGGGTATTGAACAATCTAAGTGGGTTAAAGTTAACCCTAAAACAAGTGTATTTAACAAACATAATATGTAAATTGAGGTTTTACCTAAATATGACACAGTTCTGGTTACTAGCTAATGTCTCCACAAACCTAACAGTTCAAACTCCCTAAGCAAACAAATCTTAGTAACACCTCCCTGGTCATGCCAGACCTCCCTGGTCATGCCAGACCTCCCTGGTCATGCCAGACCTCCCTGGTCATGCCAGACCTCCCTGGTCATGCCAGACCTCCCTGGTCATGCCAGACCTCCCTGGTCATGCCAGACCTCCCTGGTCATGCCAGACCTCACTGGTCATGCCAGACCTCCCTGGTCATGCCAGACCTCCCTGGTCATGCCAGACCTCTCACTTACAGATGTGCAGTCTATATTCCAATAAAAGCCTACATGAAATTGCTAAATGTGCCTTAGAGAGCAACAAATCATGAGCCCCACACATCTACAGCTGACCAGGGAAGTATGGCGCTTCAATGATTTCACATATGGTCAAACACACTCCAAATTAAAACACTGAACCATCAAAATACAAGTATAGCCTTTTTTAAGATACAGGGAACTGCCACCAGTGCTCTCTGATTTGTGGTTACAGATCAGCACAATTTCTAATAAAAAGAAGTCTAGGAACAAGTTCATAAGCACACAGTTAAATCAAACAAAAATTCACAGTCGGGATCCTTCAAGAAAATATATCAAATGAAGATAATCCTAAGTAATATGCAGCCCCATTCAAGACACCCTATGAAGGCTCAAATGTTTGATAGCATGTGCTTCTGGCAGCATTATGATTTCCATATCATTAGTTGCACAGCAGCACAAAGCCTGGTTTTCATCTGTCAGAACATTTTATGAAAAAGAAAAAGTAAGTTATATCCACAATTTAATGTTGACCATTTCAATAATTTTAAAGACAATTTTTCAAGAACAATTTGTTTGAAAAATCATTTTTCTGCATTTGCAATAGTAGCACTTTGGATTTGAATAGGCAGTAATTATGATCTGATATTATACAACCACACCCCTTGCAGGTTTTAAATTAACAAGAATATTTTCCCCTGTAATGTGTACACTGCATTTTTACCCAGGCTGACAATGTTGGTTTTCCCTTCGAGAAATATTACATACCTTTCTTTTAAAGGACTTCCCACAAGGGACTTCCAACAAGGACTAAAACTGAAATTTTTCCTTTATATCTACTCTTAATAACATTTTCTGAATCATAAATACCCACCTCCATAAGCATAGACAGTATTTGGAGAGAGCAAGGGGGAATTCCCCCACATTTTTCTTTTGTATGGTAACTTTTCATTCCCACCCTCCCCTCCCCCCCAACAACACACTTTCCCCCCACTTTCGGTTGACAAACCCCACTTTCAGTAGACAAATCCCCCAATGTTCCCTCCTCGGTAGTAGACAACCCCCTAGACAAATCCCCCACTTTCAGTAGACAAATCCCACCAATGTCCCCCCCTCCACTTTCAGTAAACAAATCCCACTTTCAGTAGACAATGTTCCTCCCCCCCACACTTTTAGTAGACAAATCCCACCAATGTTCATAAGAGCTGTTAATGAGCACATTGTTTCCCACTATACTTTTTTACTACTCTCAATGAAATGAAGCTGTATCACAAGGAATAATCAGGAGTTTCTATCCCAGCCAATAATCAACATAAATTGCGAATCACTGTCAAGCACGGTATGTTCTACAGGTAACTTACTTATTCTTCTGCTCAAGGAGTTTCAAACGTGTTTTCTCAAACCGCGATCTACTCAACGAGCAACATTTGACATAAATCTAACATACCTCATTAGTCACATTTTATGGTCAAGGGATTACGTGAAAATGTGATTGAAGATGAATTTTGTTTTCAGAAATTACAAATGACAAACAGATGCCAACTAAAAAGATTCACACTTTTACGCCTTTCTAGATCAAAGCCATCAGCCTGAGAGGACAAGAGTAGTGTAAAAAGTAGAATATGTTTGGAAATAGCTTTTACGGATTGACTAATAAGACTACAGGTTTAGCAGAATGAAAGGAACATGATACAGATAGTAACACCTACATTTTGTTCCAAACAGATTATCCCCCTATTCAGGTACAGGTAAGGTAAGGACCCAAAAATAATCAATCTTTTGGGGTTAATTTCTTGTTTATCACACAACTTTAATTGGTTTTGCTTCCAAGCAATTCTAGAAACAAGATAGTCATATTAAAATATAATTCTACTTCATTTGTTCAAAAATACCCCCTTCATCTTCCCCTACCCCAACCATGCAATTGCCCCTCTCCCATTCCAACAAAAGAAACAAAATAATCTTATCATCAAATCTGAAAACTGGTAAATTAAAAGAACAGAAACAGAAGGTAATTTTTAATATCTTTACTTCTTCTTTGAATTTTTTTTTTTTAATGCAAAATAATTTTAAAATTTCTTTAAAGGATAATACAACCATTAGTTTTGACATTATACAAAATGCAATTGATTGATTTATACCTACATCTTCTGATCTACAATTGACCTAACTACAAGGCAACAGTCATTGCCCCATGTCTGTGCACATATTTAGTCTCCATTTTCTGTCCCTCACCAAAATGGTAAAATACAATTTGAAAACAAAGTATCATTTTGTGAATACCCTTAATTATCAAGTTAAACAATTAATACATGACTTACAATGAAGGTTAGCACATGGCATGATGCCATAAAGCCAGCTCAACAGGTGGGGACTATCACAAAGCTTTATCTATTGGCAATCATAACCAAAATACCTAATAAATCTTTCCTTGTAAAAAAAAGTACTCTGGTTACATATTTCATTATCCTGTGTTTTCAGTAAAAAGGACTGTTTATGAAAATTTTATCTCAAAAGTTTACAATACTTGTTTATCTTAATAATAACACAACCAATGGAAATGATTACATTAAGAAAATTGAATTAAATCTAGAAAATTATTTATGGAGGACAAACAGTTTACATTACAACCTGTTATCTATAGTTGGCTTAATATTATCTGAACTGGTCAGTGACCTGCACAGATATACAAGCAGCGCAGGAACATGATTAATACTAGCTGTTAGATAGGAAAACATTTTAATAAATTTCCTTGAACGGTTCATGTTTTATGTAAAAGGTAGGAACTATTTTGTCCTAAATACACCTCAGAAAAATTCACAAAATGCCCATATATGGCTGTATGGTGAAAATGGGAATGGGTGTTACTTTTTTATTAATTTAAAGATGCAAAAATGATATCAAAAATCCAGCAATTGTTTGATTCTATTCCATTCCTTCTATCAAGATACGGGTACGTAAGATCAGGTTTTAGAATTCACTACATATGTAGTTGCGCTCTGTCAAACTACTGTGGCAAGAGATTATTAAACAATCAATTTGTCAAATAAAATGGTGATGCCATCTCCTTTTGCATATTTACTTGATTTAAGGCCTAAAAATTGAAAAGGTTGTAAACTATGGTAGATTTCCCACACCAATCGTTTCTATGCAAATGAGACAGAATTTTAAATTGAAATTTTTTGTTAACGGAAGAAGATAATTGAAGTAGTTTCTTCACCATGTTGTTTCTTTTAAAGTCCCCTTTTGTAAAACATGAGCTTGCTGGACCACTAAACTAATCAATTTTGTTCTACAATTGGAGAACATAAAGAAATTCTAGTCATATCAGGTAACAGGCAGACTCTTTGCTTTACAAAATTTCAAGATCATTCAACTCAAAATCAAAGGCTTGTTTTAACAAACAATCAATATTTGTGGGTGTACCAAGTAATCTAAAGATACAGTTCTAGCAATCTGACTTTATAGTTAATATGAATCAAGGTTGTGATCTAATTAAAGCAACAAATACAATAGAATTGATGGACAACCCAGATGGGATGACCTCTTTAATCCACTTAGTCATTATCACTTCATGTCATTAATACCTAAGATAATTAATTCATTTGACCCTTTAATTAAGGAGTATCCTCTCAGCTAAAATGTTCTCTAAATTACCCCAAAGCCTGATCTGTTTACGTATGTACTTACCTTGTATGCTCTGAACAAAAGGTATAGGTCCCTGGGTTTAGCATCCATGGGAAGGCCACTAACAAATAGAGTTCTGACCTATAAAAACAAACAATAGAGAAAGAAATATAAAACATAATCATTATACTCATACCAACATCAACTTAGGAGCATTCAACCTTAACATGGAGCTTAGGGTACCCAAAAACACACATGTACTTTCCATCATAGCTTCTTAATCACAAATGTAAATGCCATTAATTGACATATCTGAATTTTTATTTACTCAAAAATGTAATCAACAATGTAAAATGTGAACATAACGTACAAAATACAAAGACCACAAGTTATAAAGCAAAATACCAAACACAGCACGCGGTTTTTAACTTACATCCCAACAAAAATTTGCATTTTTCCTTCGAGAGGTAATTAACTTCGCAAATCTAATGAGATGATAAATATAATAAATGTGAAGGTTAAACTTTCTCTCTTTCAAGCATATAAGTAACAACACGAGGTGTAAATCTTAAGATCTAAGAAACTGCTCAGGAAAACAAAGATGTTGCTTATGACCCTTTAAAAATACTAATGTCATGCAGTTTGCTCCTGAATTACAGTATCAGGTTCAGTATCAACTTGTGTGATAGATAAAAGACCAAAAGATCTTTCTTTATTGAGAAACACATGTGGTTCTTATAATCTTTTAGCATGACACCTTCTACCCCTAACCCACTTCATAACTAAAATGGTAATAACCTACATCATGAATAATTTATTTCATTATGTTTCACCACAAAATATCATTAAGAATTTCAATTTCCTAAGAATAACTTATGAAATGGTGATAAGATTTGACTTCACCATATATCCATCAAGTGTGAACATTTTATGTGCAATTTCATCAAACCAAAAAATCATATGCAAATGTATCAAGAAGTGACAGGTGTCGAGGTTAGAGTAATTGGTGTGATTTTATCATGGCTTCACCTTCATTTATATCACCTTGATTTATCAAATTTTACAAAATGTGTGCTCTAAAGGGAGTATGAACTGAATTAGTTTGGGATAAATTAGGAAAAAACCTTGATTATACTCAGATAAAAACATGAAAATACATTTCATTTGACTTGCCATCCATGTATGACCCGCAACATTTTCTAAAATATTTGCATGTCCCCTCCCACACTTAAGACTTTCAATCAATTAAAGAAAGCATTTCTACTAAATAATGTCATTTATTGCCAATTGTCAACATTCCACCAAAACTATGCTCCATCCGCTATTCCATTCTCCTAACAAAATTGGGTTTTATGTAAATCAAAAATATACTGAAAGGAAAATACAAAGAAATGCCCATTTATTCAAACGAACAATAAATGGCACCACAAGAGAATGCCTTGTAGTAATTTGCAGCCTATAATTCATATATGCGTAAATCTGCCGATATAATCTGTAACCAATAAGAACTGTCATATGCTTCACCTCCGTTTTCTACCGTGTTTTTAAGCGAGGTTTGTGATTAGATTTCCTTGTAAGTCACATTTAATCAAGTTTCGACGCATATTGCAACAAGTATTCCACACAAATTTATGGATATTTGCTTGTATATCATTCCAAGCGTGAAAATGTTTGATGCCGTGCTGTTACAGGGAACGCACAGGTAGGAGGCTGATCAACCGAATGCAATTATAACAAACACCTCACAACTATTTGCATCTCTGTTTGGATATTATGTGAGTGTAGAATGTGTGTTATCTGATCATAAACAAGCTCCTTTTATGAAAATAAATAAGACAAATCTGTAAGTTTATCAAACATTAAATAAAACCTAAGAGTAAGATTTCTTATCTTCGATAACATCTTTGACAAGTTTGACAATGATTAAAAACCGTAACTGGAGTTCACCTAAGGAATATATACTTGCATTGCACAGCACCCTCTTTACACAAGAAACTAGAAAATCAAAGTGTTTAGTGGTTCCGATGCATTCTTTCATCTTTGTTGATTTTCAAGTTTTATGCTAACTTGGTTGGTTGATTTTCAAGTTTTATGCTAACTTGTGTTGCTGGATTTTAAAGTTTTATGCTAACTGGCATTGCATATTATGTTATTATGAATTATGAATGTTGTGATGAAACAAATCAATACATGAAATTCCACTACGTATATCAATGATATTCAAAAAAATTCTACCATGAATATGTATACTAGGTAACAACATAAATATACCAAGTATAAATCAAAACAGACACATAATTGTTAAGATTTAACTATTTCAAGATTCTTACATTAAGCCCCACCTACTTATTAATATGCATGACATCACTACCAAAAACAATACGGCACATCTACATATCAGTGTCCCAAATATGACCTGAATGTACATGTAGTTTATCGTTCTTGAGATATCTGTTAATAATATCATTCCCCGTCCAATGTGCATCTTAATGATATTTATACCAGGAGCACGGTATACACCAGCACACATCATAATGAACAAACCAGACATGCTGTGTTAAAATATGAGCATTTCAAGATTTTGCATTAAATTTCAAGACATCACCACAAAAACAAAAGGGTTTACAGAACATTAAACCATTTATGACATGAATGTATTTATTGTTCTTGAGATAGTGTTAATTAACAATCTCTTTTCAGCAAAATCATATTAAGCCCCGTCCACTATGCATGTTAATGAAATTCAACGTTTGTATACCACGAGCATGTACACACCAGCTAACATCAAAATAAAACCAACTATGAAACACAAAACATGCGGTTGTTAAAATATGAACATTTCCAGACAAACGAATGGTAAAGATACTATATCCCCTCTTCACCAACTTCATTTGTGAGGGGATAATTAGACCATATGGCCCAAATTCACACCAAGTCTTCAGCGAATAAGTGGCAAGGGTCCCCCCATTGTAGGTTTTTTCAGAACCCAAATTAACAGCTTAAAAAAGGTGCTCCACGGGTGAAATTAGTTATTTTTTTTTTTTTTTTTTTGCTTGATGTGTGTTACTTTCTTTAATCTGTCAATAGAAAAGATAAATAAGGGGACTTAAGTTTATGTCATGACAATAGCCCGGGTCCAAATAGTTTTGCCCTGTATGGCCTATTTCAGAAATGCCCATTTCTGTCATGATAATGATAATAATAAATCTATATAGCGTTTTATGTATACAATCCTATTCAAAAACACTTTACAATGAAAACAATGAATGAAACTACCCCTCACCCCATTAAATGCTGATAAAAAATAACTAAATTAACTATTGAAATAAACTTTTGAAAAGATCAGTTTTAAGAACTTTTAGAAATGTGGGTTGATTTTCGGTTTGTCTGATTTTAACTGGTAGTTCATTTCACCAAAATGGTCCCATCCTAGAAAATGCTCTCCCACCAAGTGTTGTGTGCTTTATGGTTGATACATAAAAGCCAAACAGCATTTCTATTATGTTATGAAGATTATATTTGGGGCGTTTAGAGTTCTTGAAGATAGTTTTGGTGATTTACAGTAAAACAACTTTTTTTTTTTTTTTTTAATGGTTTTCTACTGTCAAAATGGACTGAATAAAGCCTTCACATTACCACTATACTCCTTTTTTGGTACTTGATAAACTCTGTACTAAATTGGCTAACACAAACTTGTG
>JAIGNY010002198.1:1257500-1382500 GCA_020152595.1 Chiridota heheva
AGAAAATGAACAAGAAAGGGCGATGTGGTGAACGTCTTAATGAGATTTACCAGTTGTCCCCTACATTGGTCCTCTCTTGTTCCACAGGGATTAAATGCTATCAATGAGACATCCATCACATTGTTTGGAATTCACACACCTGATCTTATTAATCAGTATGATGACAAAACAAGCATTCACATGACTCCAACTAATAAGATTAATATAATCCCACAGTTTTCACTGTACTGTAAGCCTAAAGGAGCACCGGACCAAAAAGGAGGGACCAATTTTCTAAAGACCCCCCAATACTCATCCAAGCTTTTTGACCCACGTTGAGAGCTACAAACTTCTCTTACATTAATATTTATGCCAAGTAGGAATCTGAGATTCATAAACAATAACATTTCATCACTGTAGGAGATGAAACAAGTCAATGAATACTTGAAAAATACACCAAAAATATATGCCTTAACTAATAGGTCTCATTCTCCTACAACACTGAAGTCAATTTTGACCTGAAATCTTTAGAGCTGAAAAGTATAGAAATTTGAAAAGAATCATAACTGATGAATACCGACAAAGAAATGCGCAGAGAAACAACTCAGACAAGCACAAATCCCGTCTAGATTCTAACTATTGTCAAAACAGCTAAGAGCTTTTGCTTATCATGTCTTTATCTTTTAATTTGGGATTTAAAAATTGATGCATGCATGGTGATTTATTATTCCCTGAAGATGCCCCTAAACATAATAAATGCTTGTAAGTCATTTATGCTCTTGATTAACCCACAAATCTCACCCTCATGCCCCAAAAGGCCGATTTAAACACATTCCAACTCAAAATTGGGCCAACACATTTTAGGCAAATCAAAGAAGCGGTCAAATGACTGGATAATACGGGATAACTTCGTTACAAGATCTGTAATTACATGTTACTATCAACACCGGAAAGCGCTTTAGCCCAAAACAATCTTTTAAAGTGAGGCCAAAAAGGCAGCAGCAAGAATAAAAGCTTAAGATTTTCTTCCACAACAACTAATTGTAGAGTTGTTTCTCAAAAATATCAAGAAGCGAATAATCTGCAAACAATTAATTTGAAAAGGAATAAGAGTAAACCTTGTAATCCACCGCCTCACAAAATCTGCGATAACATCTGATATATATGTTAACAAGTATAACACATGAAAATAAGAAACCAATTTCTTAGACGCTTATTTATATATTCAATTTTTCATAACAGAATAAAAATAAAACAGGCAGAAACTGTTACCAAGTTTCACTTATTAATGGTACACTGCTCTAAAAGAAGATGCCAAATAAATGCTTTACTTAATCTTTTTTTATAAATGCACATTATATCTGTTTATACTGATTCAACTACTAGTTTTGCATGATTTGAGTGAAGTTTGTTCAGTATACTATGAAACATTATGGGTTTTGTTTCAGTGGCGTGACCAGATAGCCAGACCTAGAAATTTGGGGGGTCCTTTTTTAGGGGGCTAAATTTGACAAAAGGCCTTTTCTTTATTTAATCAGTAAACAATATGAAGCACAGGTGCAGACATTTCTACCTGATGGGGCTGCCCTCCCCCCCCCCCCTTCCTTTCTTTTTGGTGTGCAAATTTTTTAAAAACTTATACGGCCTGAGAGGATTTCATCTTCCCGGTTGGGAGTTAAAATTGGGAAATTATAAACATAAAATTGAAGAAAATTTATTTAAAATTTTGGTCAAATTTGTCAACAAATTTCCTGAAAATTTCCTCAAAATCAAAGTAAATTGCCTAAAAAAGAAAAGTTCGACAATTATTTTCTCAGAATCCAGTAAATTGCCTAAAAATGAAGCAATTTTCCTGAAAACTGAAGAAAATACCCCAAAAAATTAACATAATTTTAAAAATTCACCGAAAATTGCACATAGGATCCAATGAACAAAATTTCTCTTAAATTGACAAACAATTCACTGAAGGAATAGGAAAGTGCCCAAAAAATGAATATTTCCTAAAAATTCAGTAAAAGTTTAAGAGAAGTGCCTGAATATAACTAAATTTCCAAAAAATTAAAGAAAATTGCACATGAATAATTGACATTTCCCAAAGATTTCCCGATTAGCAGCAACGTCAGTGATGGAACCTAATTTACCAGGCAAATTACACAAAATCCAATTTGCGCACATGCATGGGCAAACAATGGTTCTCTGCAGCAGTCACATTTTCCAATATACCCACACAAATTGCCACATCACCTCTACACCCTCAATTGTTTAGAACTACATTTATCTGACAGGTGAGTGTACCCAAAGACTTGTATCCATGACTAATATGACTTGACAGTAAATAAATTATATAGTGACAAATGACAGATTCAAGAAGTCAACCCTTAAGAGAGATGACCTTTCAACCCACAATGTACCTTTTACCACGGAAAACAAGTCTTTAAAGTGGTACTCTAGTGATAAACATATTACAGTATAAGATTAGTGCCTCAAGATTTCAAAAATCAAGTTGAAATTTGTTTGCCTGAAAAAATCATTTAAAAATACGTAGGCGGCGGATGCAGGGGGGGAGGGGGAAATAATTTCAATAGGGGAGGGAGGGGTGGGACAGGACCCCCTAATAATCATTTGTAATTTTCATATTTTTGGTATATTTTTAATCATCCCAAAATTTAATTCATATGTTTATATGATAGCCTAGATCATGCAGTCCACATTTACAATCTTCAATTATACAAAACAAAAACTTTTGAAGTTTTTGTGACACATTTTCTGTAATGGTCCCTTGACTAGAATCGAAAATGTCCAGTCATATGGCCATTATTACTTGCATTACGTCTGATCAATGACAACTCGCCTCCCTGGCCTGATTCTAACACCTGAACATGTATGTTATAAGCGGGTTTTATTGGATGTTGGCACTATTGACTATTGGCCTATACCTGAAAGCAGATATATTTATTTTCTAACATTTCGGAAAGTTAGGTTGCTCAATTGCATCATAAAACATGGGTAAAATCATAGATGTATTTAGACCTCCAACTGACTGTTCTTTATCAATTAAAAGCTGCCTGTGTCATTCTGTTAATTTTAACAGCAGATTTTTTGGAGAATATTATGAGTCGAAATAGCCCGTAGCCAGAACTTTGAAAGGGAGTTAATTTTTTTTTTTTGTGTAAAAGGGCACTTCACTCCTGCATCCTGCACCTCGGAAAAACTTGAATGGGAATGCAATGATCTACATCAGGATTTTTTCCCCAAGAGAAAGATATAGGATCGTCATATGGTTAGAACTGTTCCGGTACTTCAACAAGCTTTGAAATTCCAAGTACTTATTATGTATTTCGATTTCAAAAGAGTACTTTCTCAGAAAAAGGGCTTTCTTCAGAGAAAACTTTGAAAATTAACACTTTGTGCGATATTGTATTTAATACATGGAACTAATACACCGAGAGATAGAAAGGGAGGGGGGGGGGGAGCGGAATATAGAACAGGTTTTTTTTTTTAAGTTTGACAAAATGTATTCATGTTCATAGTAAATTATTGGAAGCTTATCAAATATTATCCATGCACAAAAACGTGAACGATAAAACATTATATTTCCCCATTATGCATTTTCATGATTTTGTTTTTTGTATATTGTATATTATATCTCTCTTTGGCATGAATTTTGACTTGTATTATATACTTTCTTCTTATGTGTTGTGACATACTTTTTTTCACTTCAAATTGTCAATTTTGCAAGAGCTTTGTCCCTGGACTCCACCAGGAGCCCTTAAGCGAGCCCCTGGACCCCTTAAGCAAGCCCCTGGGTCCCATGCAAAATATGGTTATCAACATTAAAATCCTTCTAAAATAATCCTTCTATATATTAAGCCTTATCAAGTTCACCAACCGGCATGAATTATTCAAGTAATTCTGAGGAGAACTTTTGAATGATAAAACATAAATGAAAGCGATCTTAAATTATTCAATCTGATGGAAGAATCTCCTTACAATCTTCATTCTTTAAGAAACTTTGCATAACATCTGCTGCTAAAGATCTGCTGCTTACCAAATGATGTGCAGCTTTAAAACACAGAGGAAGTATTTGTTATGTCTGTTTTTTTTTTTTTTTTACAATTTGGCCAACTATAATTAGGCCCTGTGGAATGAACTTCAAAAGCACCTCTAGGAGGTAAACTATGATGTCTGCATCACCTTGTTGTTGATGTCATTTTATACATGAAAGTATAATTAAGAAATGGATGTTAATAATTTAAAGGTAAAATCATGAACTAAGGATGTTCCAGGACAAGTATATGTGTGAAAAATGTAACAACACAAATAAAGCATAAAAAGATTACGAAAATATTGAGCAGCTAGTCGGACTCTAAAGTGGTTCATTGTGCAATGTGCAGAAGAGGTCATAACAGATAGCAGCTATTAACAGTGCAGATTTAAGGGCTCAGGTGTTCAGCCCCACCCCCCACCCCCCTACCCCCTGCCCCCATTGGTAAAGTTTCCAAAATTTTCAAACCTTATTTTAAATTAGCTTTGGAAAGAAGAGCAAAGAGAGCACTAATTGTTTTCTCCAAAATTCATATCTTTCTTTTCATCTTTCATTGTTATGCATGAATTCATGACTTTATTTCGAAAACCCTAGTTAAATATCTGAAGAAAAAAAAAAGTATTTTATTTAAGCATTCTTCTGCAAAGTGGCCTATACTTTAGGAATGTGTAATGTTGCTTGAATGTTGGCATGTATTGAAGGTTCTCTATATCCTATTGGTTGAATGTTGGCATGTATTGAAGGTTCCCTATATCCTATTGGTTGATATGTTGGAGAGTTCAAAAAATAACAATGAGAACAAATTTACATATGACGTAAAAGGTGATCAGTCAGTCCTTGTAAATCATAACCATCAGTTAAGTAGTTGTCAATAAATTTTCCAAAAAATCAATATTCTCAATATCTTGGTAGTCTGGTATCTCAAAGAATAATACACCTCTGTTTATACACAGAGAGAATAGAGAGACAATAGATATGTATGGTTGGATTAAAAAAGAGAACAAGTAAAGGTTATCTTTTGATGGTGCCAATTCATCAA
Source organism: Chiridota heheva (assembly GCA_020152595.1). NCBI lineage: Eukaryota > Metazoa > Echinodermata > Holothuroidea > Apodida > Chiridotidae > Chiridota > Chiridota heheva. Next base: position 1,262,564 of record JAIGNY010002198.1, read on the forward strand.
TGCATACAACAATAGCACCAGTATGATCCTTTATTCATTGACCTCCCCTAAACAGTTCGATCTCTGTCATCGATTCGTCTCTACAGATGGAAGCTTCACTGTTGTATTATCTTTATTTACATTCGAGACATCTTAAGCTTTGCTGGTCATGAATAATTAATTACTGTGGAGAGTGACTTCTGCACCCTTAGAAACCGTAATTGCTTACAATGAAAGATGGCATGACTTAGATTTTTGCTACGATAAGCTTTTGAAGTGCAAGAATCATATTGATGTAGCAGGTGGAATTAACTATTTATGGGTGAATTTCTTTAAAAGCTTTCCTTTTTGTGGCCAGGAGATGTGAAATTATGGCAAAGTTTATATATAAAAAAATCCTTCAGATAACTCCAGAAGTAGTACTTTTTTACTTGTGATTAATTTCTGGTTTAACTGTTACAAGCACTTGCCACTGTAACAAGAAACAGCTGTTGATTCAGAGAATGGTGGTTACAAGTTGACTGTGAACAATTTTCCCATGAGTCAAAATTAGTTGAAAAATAAAATGCCTGAATGTATTCATATGGATTAAAACAGTAACTCTCACATTTCTTGTTGGTCTGTGATTCAGTAAAGCACATATTCCCTTTTACGGTCCCAGTATTACAGGAAATTTTAAACTTCTCAGACTGTATTCTGTATGATAGTGAAAGCATCACCATCTCCCCTTCCTCTTTCGCCCTTCTGATAAACAGTCTGATGTGTCAAGTTAGTTTATAATAAGTAATCAATTAAAGACAATGAATTCAGGACAATTAATTCCTGGGAGGTCCAGTGTCATGGACCTTTTGGACCTGAAGCCCTAAAAGGGAATGTACAGCACATTATATAAAGGGTACCTAGGCTAAATTTAAGATAAAAATAAATAAATAAAAAAGCAAAAATGTTCCAAAAAGAAGGAAAATGTTTTTGACTGCCAAACTAAACACCAATCACTTTGGTATCATATTGTGTGAAGTTAAAACATGTTTGTTAGTTGAGAAAGACACCACCTTGACAAATGGCAGAAAAGGAAATGCATAAATACAACCCACAAAAATAATAGCATGAAAAGTTTGAAAGATCTCTCATCTTATCATAAACAATTATTAGCATATCCAAACCAAATAAAAATTTACCACAAGGAAGCCTACTCCTGGTTTTGCACCTGCAATTATAAATTCTGTAACTTCCAAGGCATAGTGAGAGAATAAGGTATTTAATTCCTAAAACTAATTTCCTTCGCTTTCTCTCTCTGCTCTAAATCCCTCTACTGTCAAAACCTTAGTTAAAATGCATTGTTCAAAACAATGCTCGCTTTTTTGTCATACTTTGCTATCTGTGGAATCAAAGGATCACAACCTAAATCAGCATTTCAAATGGCCTTGACAGAGAGCTCCATTAGCAAATTATCATCAATTTCCTTATGTGGGTTAATGAGTATAAAACATCCCTTTCTCGCGCTTCATACAGCATAGCCTGACACCTACACGCCCATACAACAAAAGACAAGAGAAAATAAAATCAGAATACTCATTTCTTGACTAAGTTAGACTTGAGCTGATAAGAATATCAAACAAATAGGGGATAACTCACTTATGAGGCAGTTTAAAAAAAAAAAACTCATCAATTTCTGTGCATTTCCCTTATGCATTTTTTTTTTTCTTCAGGGTATGTGCTTGTTTAAAGACTTATATTTGCAAGAATCCTAAAACCTTGCTAAACTTACATCCAATTCTGGGTTAAAGCTTTCAAAAAGGTGGAAAAACTACATTTGTCTTTATTTTGCATTCTTGTCCATGCTTTTCTAGATTTTCAGAAAAAATATTAAAATAATATTTTTTTAAATGGTTTACAAAAGTGGCACAGGTAGTTGCAAATACACGAGTACTTCAAGATCAAGTAAGTTTAGAAAATTGATGAAAGTGGTATAAAAAAAAGAAGAAAAAAGTAAACAACTAAATTTGATTTCATACGTAATTTATTATGATTGAAGACAAGCAAAAGCTGCACCCTAGATGGTCTTGTCCTCAGTGAAGGTAAATGTTCTTTCCCCCTCCCCATTCCCCACACATACAAATACACTTGCACATCATACATAACACTTGAAGGGGAAAAATTTGTCTCATTTACGCTATTGACATATATTACTATACTGCCCTCTCCTTCATAGATATCCCTTTCTCATCCATTGTTCTTGCCACCATCCCCTTTCCAAACACACTTCTGGTTCAAGTACTATGCTCCTAGTGTTACATGCCAATACATTGCAAACATCCAAATGCAAAGTTCTGGCCCCTAAAAACTGGAGATAGCTATTTTCTATAAAATTAAAATAAATCAACCTTTATAAAAAAAGAAGATCTGCCTATGAAGAGAAAATCAAAATAGTTAAAATATTCAAAAACTTAAGTATGTCTAAAATTTTGAAGAATAATAATCAGTATATTAGGGAACAGAAAGAAATAGAAATGGGAACTTGTTCAAGGAATGAGGCAAAATATTCTGTATGATAATCACATACTCAGTATGAGAAATAGCTCGGAGCAACAGAAGCTGCGGAACGTGCCCAGAAATTTAAATTCAGAAAAAGAAGTGTGCCGTGTATTTAGAATAATCCAAAGCACTTCAAAAAACTCTTTCAAGATAATCACTTCCAATATTATGCATACTGTAGAGCAGTGGTGTAGCCAGGATTTTCATATAAGAGATGGGGGGGGGGGCAGGGGGGCAGAAGTAGGGGAATTGAATTGAACTAACATGATATTTAGTGGTATAGTTGAGGTGTCACCAAAAGGTGTCGGTCAACTTGTTGGCATTGGGTCCAGGGGCCTGCTTAAGGGCCCCGGTAGGGGTCCAGGGGAAAAGTCCCAGTAGGGGTCCAAGGAGCAAAGCCCCCGGAGGCTCTCGCAAATTTGACATTTCAAGGGCAAAAACGAATGTCACAACGCATAGTAAGAAGGTGTGTTATAGAAGTCAAAATTCATATCAAAGAGAGCTATAATACATATACAAAACACAAAATCATGAAAATGCATGTAAAAATATGTTTTATTGTTTACGTTTGTACATGGCAAGATTTATCGTCACTCTTTGAAAAATATGAGTTGTTTAAAAGAAAGGTTTTCAATCATTTACTACAACCCCCCCCTCTCTCTCTCTCTCTCTCTCTCTCTCTCTCTCTCTCTCTGTGTCTTAGTTCATGTATCTAAATACAAAATAGCACAAATCTTTAATACATTATTACCAAGGAACCTTTTTCTGAGAAAGTGCCCTTCTGAAATCTAAAAACATAATAAGCTCCTGGAATGTCAAAGCTTGTTGAACCGATGGCACCAATCTGAACTGACGGATTAAAATCTGAACCGACAAATTAAAATATTGGGGGGAGGGAGCAATCGCCCCCTTCTGGCTACGCCACTGCTGTAGAGTATTTATTGCATCCATTTATACTGTCATACAAATATTTTCATATAGAATTTTACATCTTTGCTTGATATATGATATGCGAATATAATAACTCAACAAATTTAGTGCTTAATTTCTCAAATTTCTGCCACAATAAATTTGGTCAAATATGCCAAGTTTATCACATTGAGCCACAGTGCTAAGGGTACAAGTTCTACTGGAGTGCTTAGGGGTCCAAGAATTTCAACTCTTTTAATCATGGAATGTGCCTTTAACCTGCACTTTGCTTATTTTACTGAAAGTTAATTTGTACCATCAAATCATTCATTTCACTTCATTTGTCTTCTTGTACATAATGTTCTGTTTTTTACGATGCATTTGACATATTTCTCCAAATGGGCTTAAACACAAACCTGTTATGGGCTTCAACACAAACCTGTTATGGGCTTCAATACAAACCTATAATGGGCTACAACACAAACCTGTTATGGGCTTCAACACAAACCTGTTATGGGCTTCTACACAAACCTGTTATGGGCTTCTACACAAACCTATTATGGGCTTTAACACAAACCTGTTATGGGCTTCAACACAAACCTGTTATGGGCTTCAACACAAAGCTGTTATGGGCTTCAACACAAACCTATTATGGGCTTTAACACAAACCTGTTATGAGCTTCTACGCAAACCTATTATAGGCTTTAACACAAACCTGTTATGGGCTTCAACACAAACCTGTTATGGGCTTTAACACAAACCTGTTATGGGCTTCAACACAAACCTGTTATGGGCTTCAACACAAACCTGTTATGGGCTTCAACACAAACCTGTTATGGGCTTCAACACAAACCTGTTATTTTCTGAGCTCTCTTGCATAAAAAAAATCCAATAATTAGTACTGTTTGCAGCTAAAGCACAGCAAGTATTAATTCATTAAGGTTTTCAAGGATAGTTTGATAATGATATATCAGTTCACAATACTCACAAACAATTTCAAATTATGAAAATGACTAGGGAAAAAAATTAATCAAATATTTTTCACTTGTATACTTAATTATCAAGGATTGAAAAATGATTCTTAGAGTCTTGTTTGTTGTACGTAGTTATTTTCAAGGTCTGTCTGCCCAAGCAAATCAGAAATTAAAGGATTAGTTCAGTGGTCAAGCATGTCCATCTTATATGAAAGAGGACTGCAAAAGAAACAAAATGGTGAAAAAAGCATTCAAAAAGCTTATTCCGTTAATGAGATATTTAAGTTCTAAGCTTGGTATCATTTGTGTAGAAACGACCGAAATCAGACTAGTTGTGATGTCACAGCCTCAGATTCCTCAAAGTCTTTATGTATTTTAAAGAAAGTTTATTTAATTTTTTCACTATTTAAATTATTTTTCCATAAACTTTCTTCAGGTGGTATATTATAAATACCCTTCCTAGATTTAGTTTTACTACTTTTTTGACACATCCCATGGTTTTAAAGCCACAAAATTGCAGAACAAAATATGATAGAATACCTAAAGACTGAGGAATCTGAGGCTATGACATCACAACTAGTCTGATTTCAGTCATTTCTACACAAATGATACCAAACTTTAAACTTAAATATCTCCTTAACGGAATAAGATTTGTGAATGCTTTCTTTACCATTTTGTGTCTTTTGAAGTCTTCTTTCATATAACATGGACTTGCTTGACCCCTGAACTAATCCTTTAAAATCTGAAACTTTTATACACCCTTACATAACCATGCACCCCTTAAATTTACTCATCATAAGCAAGGAAAGACATTTCTAGAACATGACTGGGGATTTCAGTTTTAGAAGACCAATGATGAAAGACCAGGAAGCAATTTGAAATCTTCATGGAAACTAGGTTGACAGGGAGAATGATCTTTATCTAATTGTAAGCCTGGCTTTGACCTAAAATGTCAAGCACTTCATGTAATACAGTAAACCCTCCTTCAAACTTGACACATGAAAAGAGTGTTTCAGTACCTTTCACATTTAAATCAGATAGTTTGTATGCCAATGGGCTATTTCCCTGTCAGTGTTTGACAGTAATCAAGGCACCTTTCTACCCCCAATTTTTGATATTTTTGAGGACAATTGCATATGATAAGGCACATTTTAGATGTATATCATACGCATGGCACTTAGGCATAGAGTAAACATGAAGTTGCACAATGAGGCACTATTTTACATACAATACAGTTAAGAAAATTTAACTGATGAGGGTGCAGCTAGACTGTCCCAGTTTGTTGGCAAATAGTACATCTATTTCTTGATATAGATGGGCTTTAATTGACATTATGTACATGACCTATATGTTTTCTTCAAATCATTATTTTGTTAAATTAAGGAACATTATGACTGAAATGTCGGGACAAGGATATTTCATGAGAACTTAATGACACCTGTATGCAAAACAGACAAGGGTGACGAAAGTCAAGAAGAGGACACTTTATGGCATCCCTTGAGTCATAACTAATAGCTACTTTGACTGTATTTGTCTTTTACTTATGTTTTATATCTTATTTATCTTATTTTTGCTTATTCTTTTTTCTTTTTTTTTGGTAGGATTTTACTTGATTTGCCTTTTGCCGGGGCAAAAATGAACAACACTGACTCTTTTTGTGCCAAAACATCCAATAGCAAAGATGATTTTGGAACATCGGAACCAAGTCATGTCATAACCTGGTGCAAATTAAATGATGAAAGTTTTCAAGTGTTCTTCAACCCTTGGAAGGAGAGTACTTCTTGCCCATGTGTGTGATAAAGACAAAGGCAGAGATCTTAAATAAAAACAGTTGGGACAAATCTCTACATATTTCTTTCACAAGAATTTGAATCTGAAGATTACTTTTGTCTGGGTCTGACAAAATTTCAACCCCCTTCCCCCAAGTGAAATGTCTGGCTGTTCTAAATATGCAGCTTACAAATGCTGTACAGCACCACTTTTACATCATATCAGGTTATTGGTAATGTGATAAATTTATCTGCAAAAAAAAAGCAAATATAAAAAGCTGTAATTTGCTTAATTAAAAAAAGTAACAATGGCACAATGACAGAAAGAACTAGTAATTAATATCAATTCCTGTTGCAAACATTTCTGAAATAAATTAGTTCTGCAGAGGCACATGCAACTTAAGATTTCCTTTACTAAACAAGATATGGGTACTTGAGCTTTTTCCCATCAAACTGACATTTCTCTGTCCATATCATGGGACTTAATCTACCACGTTTCATTTAACTGAACTTTCCAAGGAAATTAAGTTTACTGATGTATTTGACTAAACTTATCTCATCACAAAGCTGTCACTACCTTAACAAATTAAATTTGTATATGTGAAATGTAAACAAGTGGTGAATGTATTTATCTTGTAACTGCTGGCACAGCTAGGACTGCGGAGACCACTGTGGGGGAGGGGGGGGAGGGGGCTTTAGCTATTTCATTTTTGCTGATGTGCAAAAAAAATGAAAATGACCTAAAAGGATGTCTCCTCCTGGTTTTACCAGTTGGGAAATTATTAACATAAAAATGAAGGAAAATTTGGTAAAATTGTATAAAATTTGTCAAAAAAATTGAAAATTGAGAATAATTTTCTCAAAATCAAAGAATATTGCCTAGAAATTTTCCGGAAATTGCGAAAGATGAACAAAATTTCCAAAATTGACAAACAGTTCACCAAAATTTTAAGAAAAGTGACTGAAAATGAATTAAATTGCTTGAAAATCAAATATATTACAAAATTGAAGGTAAATTTGAAAAAAAATTCACAATTTTCCTCAAAATCAACAAAAATTGCTAAAAATAGATAAAGGAAATTTCTCTTAAATTGTCAAAACATTCAATGTGCCCAAAAATAAACAAATTTTCCTAAAAATTGCCCCAAAAATTCCTCAAAATTGCAGAAAATTGCCCAAAAATGAACAAAATTTCCTCAAATTGTCAAGCAATTCACCAAGTTCATAAGAAGAGTGCCTGAAAATAACAAAATTTAAAGAAAATTAAAGAAAATTGCACAAAAATGAACAAAATTCCAAAATTCAAATTAAATTGCACCAAAAATGAACAAAATTTCCCTTAAAATGAAAAAACATTTCACCGAAATTTTAACACTTTAAGGAGAGGGTCCAAATATGAAAAAAAATTGCCGAAATTGAAGAAATTTCCTGAAAATTCAAGAAAATTTCCCGAAAAATTGAAGATTTTCCAATTAGCAGCAATTTTAGTCAGTGTTGGATCTTAATTTATTAGTGTAATTTTCCCATTGTCATGGAAAATTCTTTGGGTTCTTGCCTCCCTTTCTTACTGAGAGGGCCTTCCTTTACCCCTGCCTAATACTATATGTACCAAAATGGTTGGGATAGTGTACAGGATTTAACATGAATGTAAAGCCACATTTTATTTTTACCATTTACTTCTTTAGCCACCTCCCCCCAACCCCCCAACCCCTCCCCACTTCAAAAATTGCTCCGCGGTCCCTGTGAAAATGAGATTGAATCTATCACAGGGACTGTAAACTTTTCAAACCTACCTTGCAAAAATGGCACACAGTATCTCACCTAGAAATCTGATAAAACTTCACTTGAAATAAATTTCGGTTTATTTAAGAACAGTTTCTTCCAAGTGCCAATCAACATCCTTCAAATACAGCAAGAGTGGTTTCCTGTTGTGTTATCACTATTCTGACATACTGTACTTTTCACAGCTGTAGAATGCTTTTGACTGCATTTTTAAATTTTAGATATTGATAAATTTAGGTTATTTTATTGATTTTACATCAATTAATTCAATTGTCTGTAATGTGCTAGAGCATAAGATTATGTGTAAATGTTTGAAAAAACAATAATGATAAAAATCATCTTCCATAAATATAGAAATTTAGGTGAGAACTACAAACCAAATCTCTTAATTCTTTTACTTTATAGATAAAACTCTCATATAGTCAGAACTCCTACAGTACATCAACCAGTAGAGCAGAGCTTTTCTAATGGCTCCAAATGTAACTCATATCAAAATACAAATGAATATTAAACTACTGCAGTAATGCCTTACCCGAAGGCATTAGAATTTTAAAAGCATTCACTTCTTTGACAAAATCAAATATAAAATTTCAAACACATATCCCTATTAATCACTAGATAAATCTGATATAACCTTGATTTCAGTCAAAACATAAAAAAATTGCTTATACCCTTTGAAATTAGCATCTCGGCTTCTAAGACCTTGAAACAAAATGAAAAGCCTCTTACATCCACAGTAGCACAACAAATAACAAAGGAGTAATTAGAACAATAGCAAAGGAAGAGATAAAGATCACCTCAAGATGGATGTACAACCAAATCATTACCTTGAGGGCCTTTCGGAGATGATAAAGATACATTTGATCAACCGTGTTTTACGATATTGGCAGTTTCTGACTTCAAAGATTTCATTCTAAAGTTGATGCTTATGGTAAATCTATGAAATAATAAGGCAGGGCTGAAAGTTTTGTATAAAACATATTCTACTGTTCTGATGCCCAAGTGCATAGTAGGTGAAAGTATTGTTGCAAAGTTATGGTAGTGTTCTACAAAGTTGATTAGCAGTTAACATTTAATTAGTTTAGTAGAAGGTAACGTAAAAAAAAAAAGATCAATAAAATTTACATAAATCCATAGCACAAAAAACATGTTTTTTTTTTATTGTTAGTGAAGATGCCAATGTTTCTAATTTGTATGATATTACCAATGTATTCCTCCCAACCCATTACTCATCAGTTGGCCCACACTATCAAAAATGCAGAAATTATCCTTCTCACTTTGTAACAAAGGAGAATGGTCCATTTCCTGTAACCCCACTCTTCCCCTACCCCACTCTTCTCCTACCCCACTCTTCTCCTACCCCACTCTTCTCCTACCCCACTCTTTTCCTACCCCACTCTTCCCCACTAACCCATTGAATCATTACTTATTTGATGTAGTGGGTGTTTTTTTTTTTTTCAAATACTGCTACCCCAAGTTTACTCATACTTCAATTTTGAAAATAACACACCAAAAATTAGGGCCCCAAATTCAAAACTTTATGTCACATGCTCTCAATCATAACACACCGAAATATTGAAAGAATATTGAAAGCACTAAGTCTGTACCTCAATAATGAAAAATTTTCAAAGAATTTTCACTCCTTCTCTCTAAAAATATGATCATATCTTCATGTCTGTACTTGATGTAAACACTCTATTCACCCATGATAAATTAAAGGCATCATTCCTTCAATTCCTATAATATTTCTAATTTGATAGAGAAAATAAAATGTTCATGGCTTCAGTAGCAATAAGCGTTCATGGCTTCAGTAGCAAAACCAATGATCCACAGCTCCTTAGTTTGTGATGCTCCTCATCATTCAATCCAGCAGCTCTGTAATAGTTCAATCTCACTTTCACTGCATGCTATGCAATAAATCTTTCAATCTCAACATTAATATACATGAGATGTGTCTTTTATTTGAAGATGGGGAGTAAGGTTTTTAGCCATCATTGATTTCAACTTTGACATATCAATCAAACCAAACCCTGCATGCACTCACCCTGCAGCGACTTAAGCAAACAAATCAAGCGATCAGATTATGTTTCAAAAAATGAAATGATTTATATTTGGCTATAGCAAGACAAGTTTACACAGACAAGTAATGTACAAGCAATTACAAGGAATATCTTTCATGGATTAGCTACTGCAGGAGGCATTTCCACCGAACATAATGGATTGAAATTCTCAATCTGTCTGTATCTATAGGAAGCTAACATTGTACAGAATTCCATTGCTGCTTTAAAATAGTTTGCAGGAAGAGCATAAATTGGCATACACAAGCCAAAATTTTCTCTATCCTTTCCTGAATTACCTTTAGCTCTTCAGAATAAATTTAAAAATGTGGGGGTAAAGTTCAGAGACAACATTTAAATGATAACATACTGAGAAAATTTACAAGAAATAACCAAAACAAAAGGTTTTGTGGTTCCGATGCTTCTTTTTTCATAAGCTGATTTTGATTTGCAAAATTTGTATTAATTGTCAAGTCATTGCATATTATGAAATATTTGTTCCAGGATATTTATTAATAAACCACATCCACCATGCAGATCAATAAAATTGTTGACAACATTGGCAATTTGCACAATGATTAACAACATTATCATACAAAGTATGACGCAAAAACAATTGTCATTTATCCTATTGCAAGAATTTGTCAATAAGTCCCACCAACTCATTTATATTCACTACCACAACATTGGAACATATGTACAGACCATGACCCATCTGATAAAGCATAAATCTGATGTATCGTTCATGGGTACGGTATGGTGTTTACATCATTTAGCACTTTCACTTTAAGCCATGCCCACCATGCATATTAATGACATCTGCTGATAACATATGCATGTACACAATAACCAACAAAATTACCATGCCCATTATCGCGCAAAACGGACATACAGTTGCTCAATTATAACTTTTTTCTTCACAATTTTCACTTTTAGCCATTCCACTTATCAATATACATTATATCACCACCAAAAACGGCATATCTACAGACCATGGGCTATCTGTGTACCAAATATGACATGAATCCAGTTTACCATTCTTAAGATACATTGTTTACAAGCCCTTTTCAGCAAAATCATATTAAGCCCCGCCCACTATGCATATTAATGAAATTCAACAGTTTTACATCATGAACATGGACACTGTAGCTAACATCATAATTATCCCAAATATAAAACAAAACAGATATGCGGTTTTTGAAATATAAAATTTCAAGATTTTTACTTTATAAGCCCCGCCTACTAATTAATATGCATGATATCAACTCCAAAAACAATGGGGCACATCTACAGACCATGGGCTGTGTACCACATATGAACTGAATCCCACACATAGTTCTTGAGAGTTTAAAGCTATTTTCAGCAAAATCATATTAATTCCCGCCCACTATACATATTAAGGAAATTCAATGTTTTTACGTCATGAACATGTACACAAGAGCTAACATCATAATTATCTCAAATATGAAAAACAGACGTGCGTTTGTTAAATTATTAATATTTCAAGATTTTACATTAGGCCCCAGCTACTCATTAATATGCATGATATCACTACCAAAAACAATATGGCACATCTACAGATCATTGGCTATCTGTGTACCAAATATGACATGAATCTAGTTTAACATTCTTGAGATACCGTGTTTACAAGCTTTTTTCAGCAAAATCATTAAGCCCAGCCCACTATGCACATTAATGAAATTCAATGTTTTTACATCATGAACATTGACACTTCAGCTAACATTATAATTACACCAAATATGAAACAAACAGACATGCGGTTGTTAAAATATGAACATTTCAAGATTTTTACATTAAACCCCGCCTACTTATCAATATGCATGATATCACCAAAACCAATAGGGCACATCTACGCGATTACAATTACGAGTGATTACGCACTGGCCATCACAAAACACACACACACATATATACACACACACATACGCTACAATGACCGCATAGGTTCCTGATGCTATCGCATCGGAACCAAAAATTAATCAAAAGTAGTTGAAGGTGATCGTGTTTCAAGACAAATCCTTGTTATTGTAACAATCCTTTCAAAATCATTCTTAATATCTGATTCTAAACCAATGAAATTGATCGGAAACTCAACAGTCAACACCTTTTTTCAAACAGTAAATTGCATTAAAGTTTCATGAGTAGTAAAAGTAAATTCCATTTAAGTTTCATGAGTAGTATTCTTGTGCTAAATACCGTAAAAACCTGACCTGTATCCTACATGTGAATATCTCACCTTCTGACATACTTTCAACTGCCGGTTGAGTAACCTTCTTTGGATTTATTTGTAGCACTGTCACCCGTACTTAGTACATTAAGGAAAAACTACCACCAGCAAAATCGTAGAAAAATCTTTTCTTTCGCTCCATAAAGTTTTCAACGTGAATATTGTGACAAAATGCATTATGAAGATTCAAAGAAATAATTCAACACTCAGGAGAATTTACTCCTCGCTATATCTCAAAGAGGACAGTTTCAAACTGTAGTACTAATCAGAAACACAATCTCTGTAAGGTAGTTGCAAGATAAAAGCAAGGACAATCGACCACAAACTAAAATTATCCTCATCTAGCCTTGTGAAATATCAACAACAGTAACTTTCTTTTCTTTTAAAAAATTCTATTTTAGATACAGGCATTATTAAAACCTTACCTAAATGCAGCAAAATCCATGCAACGTCTTAGGCCCCCCATTTTGTATATGAAAATCTCCACTGCACTATAACTATCTTGTGGCAATTGTGAAGTGTTTATTTCGGCTAATAACTTCAATGTTGCTTAAAAATTGAGAGAAAATACGAATGCAACAACTGACATTACAAAAGTACGATTTGCCTGGGGTCAATAGCAGGATGACACATACTTCTAAGCAGTTTTAATCAGGGCACTATCTTCATATGATACTAACTTCATTCTTAATTCAAAGATAAAGTAATTATTATGCCCTGGATTGCATGTTTGGTAAGTAAGAAATGAAAGCAGTTGATCTTCCTTAAGAAAGGAAATATATATATTGCTTGAAGGAAAATCCAAATGGGCTGCTTGAGAGCAGGGAGTTATCATTCTAAATGACAACTCCCTGTTGAAAGTAACAATGGGTATGATCTATTATTTAAAGAATTTAAAACAGTAAGGAGCTTTTTTAATTTCTGGTTTGAGGTTTAACGGCACCGCGACAGTCAAGAGTCAAACGTGCTAATTTCTAATTACATTCACATAAAACTACATCAACGAAAAACAGAACAGATCTTGCATGTTTAAAGAGAAAGTTATACTTCCAGTAATTTAAGAAGGGTGACATAATCAAAATATTGAAGAAGGTATGCTTTTTAAAAAAAGGTAGCTATCACAAAGAAATGATTTTGAAATAATGCGCAAGGTATGAAAATCTCTTTTATCGCTGAGACTGTAAAGTACTTCTCCCTCTGATTTATTCCCCGTTGTGAGGGTATGTCGCCTCCTGCATAAGATCAAATGAAAATATAGCACAATGATATATGGAAAATCTGCCTCAGTACCCTCTCTTGAAGTGCTTGTGGCTCAGTGTGAAAAGTCCTGGCTAGGGGCCTGAACTTTAGCTGAGTTCTAGGACTCACATCAAAGCCCATTTCAGCAAGACAATAACAAATATGTATCTCCTATGTATCTCTATGTATCTCCTACATGTGCAACACTTGGCCTCTAAGCATTGTTAAAGAAAATAGTTTCTTAACATAATTTCCATACATATTATAGAGGGAAAGAAACTATTTTATGTAAAAATCCTAGTGATATTTTTTTCCGTTAAGGAGTTATTGCATTTCAAAGATTGCTTGAGTGTGTTAAAAAGTGACCTCGCAGTGTAAAATGTGATGTCATAAAGGCAGACCAAGACAATTCTTATGTATTTCTATCAAACAAAAAAATGTTTTGTTTTTTATTAACTTGGGAGTGTAAGGTGTTAGAGCGTATGGGTAAAACATCTTTTTTATAAGTATATGTTATACCCCATCTCAATAAATAAAGAAACCAGAACATCAATGATGTTGGACTCAAAAATGTTCAGAAGAGTAGTAAAGATGATAGCACAAAGGAAGATGAAATGGGGAGTTGCTATTTACAAGTCAAGTTTTGCATACAAAAATATCTTTATGGTCTACCATTGTTTAGTAGTAATTTATAAGAAGCAATTTATTCTTTTCAATATTCCCATTGATTATACTCTTACCATTGTACATCCTTTCTTTCAATTAGTTTGTCTGAAAATGTGGCAATTATATGTGAATCCATGATGTTTGAACATATTCTTGGTGAAACTAAACATTAAGCAAGGCTTTCACACATGTCTATTTTATGAGGCCATGCCTCCAATCCAAAAGACCCAAGTTATTTGCCATTAAAATGTGTCAATCTGCTGGAGACAGCTGATGTCAAAACCAAAGCTGTTTGGAGATTTAATTGACTGTCTACTCATGTGTTAGCTAAAAATAAAAAATTCCCTCCGGAAAAGGAGAAACCTGTGGAATTTGGGGGATAACTTCCCTGGATTTGTAGGAAGTATACTTTATCTCCCTCACAACACTTTTTCAGAGAAAATAATATATAAATCTTTCATTTGGACAATACTTAAAGCTTAAAGCAGTTTACTTTCCTTAAGAGGGGGAAAAATCCATAAAACTCCAGGGGACTTTCCCAATGGAATCCAAGGAAGTACACTTCAGGCCCCTCCAGCAATGATTTTTATAAATTAAAATATTTTCATCATTCATAAGATAATTTACCAAGATATCTCTTACTAAGGTTGCGTCTTCATTTTTGTTGTTAAATTTCCTCAAATGAACAATAATTTCCTCTTTATTTTGGAGGGAGGGGGGGAGGAGGGGGATCTCCTTCCTCAAAATTGCCAGAAGAAAAAAGCTTTAGTCCCCCACTTATTCAGAAGATTACAGTACTTCATTTGAAATTCCAACTTAAAAAGCATAAAAGTTTCATAAATCAATACGGTTTTTGTCATTTGCTATACTTTAGATCGGAGAAATTGAGAGTTGCAAAAAACTTTTAAAAGTTTGCAAATTTACTTAACATTGCAACAACGAAGGCAAGTTACTTAGGCAAAGATAACGAGGGAGGGTTATTAACAGGAATAGTATTCCATGCTGTCCACACAACAGAGGATATTGTGCACTGTAGTGTGAACAAAGGGTACCTCCTTGGTGTCTTATTATTTCACTGTGTGAGTATTTTGACTGTAGGCAATTATTTACACATCAGCACATATTTTCCAGATTTGATTTCACGAAAATGAAAATTGCCTCTATTTCAGGTATGCAAACAGTAGAAGAAAATCTAAATACACCCCATGTGGAGATTTTCATGCTCTTCAAGATTGCCTAATTTCATAAGTCTTTAGTCACAAAAATCTTGACTAGAAGATACATTTCAAAAATGGGAGGCAGCACAAGTTAACAAAAAAAGTTCCTATTTTGTAAACTCAACTTCGTTGAGCTGAAAATGCTTTAAGCAATTTAGGAAAAGCCAATTAATTTTCACAGAAATACACAAAATTGTATGGGATTGGCCATTATGACATCACACTGTACACTATGAGCTCACTTGCACGATGCATAATCATTGAAATGCAATAATTCTTAAAGGGAAAACGATATCAACATGATTTTTGCATTACATGATTTCTTTCTTAGTCCTCTATCATATATTTGAAAATGAAAATTTACGGGAGTATTCCTTTAAACATCAGTTTGTCAATTATTTAATCAATGAACACACACAATCACATTATAACACATAATAACACATAGTGTTGTACTGTAAAACAATCCGATACAAGATTGTTAGTTTAGTCAAAGTGATTTTTCATTTCCATTAAATAATATAATCTACACTGCTTGTGCAAAATATTTTTAATGTGTTTTTATCAAAATTTCAAATATTGCTGCCTCTTCTCCTCATCCCTGAAGAACAGGTTTATTATTTAAGTTCTGATGAGGATTGCCTTTTCTCCTAGCCAATTACCATCAAGGATTCCACAAACCAGTGATAAAATAACATCTAATTGAAATTAAACTTATGTTCAAATTATTCATATTTAATTCAGAAAAGGGAAAAACCCTTGGCATATTTCTTTCAAATTTCCTGGCCTATTTTTGTTTTCTTGCTATACTTGTTTAACAGAACATATCAATGTACGTGCATATGAAACAGGGGAAAGAGTTTGGTGCACTTTTGACTTTTTAAGGGTAAAAATTTAGGATTTTATGTTTATTTCGTTGCATAAGTAACAAATTCTTCAGGGTCAGTGACGTAACGGGCGGGTGGGGGCATTTTTGCAAGTAAAGTGAATGTTAACATTAATTCAATATAATATTGTAGCAGGCAGTATTGACATTTTTTAATGCCTGATAAAAGGTAATCATTATGAGGGTTGGTGATCTTCTTCCTTCCCCCACCTACTGTGGGGTTCTATGAGCTCAAGAGTTTCAAAAGTTCTGAATGCATACTGGCATTTTTCCATACCTTTCAAGGCTCCATGATTCATATTTAGTATACTTAAAAGTTAATTTCATTTGCATGTTTACATTATACATACACAAATAGAAATGGTCAACCAATATTTTTATTTTTAACTTCAAACATTCATTTTGACTTTTTGAAAATGAATAAAAACAAAGATTTTTTAAATATGAATTTTAAGTTAAGACTTGAAATAATTTTCACAACTAAAAGAAAACCACTGGTATGAACAGAAGGGTCAATGTACTTTTCTGACACTTCTGGTCACTCTCCCACTACAGCAAATTACAGTGAAAAAAAATATTCACCTGCCACCTGCTTAATATGCAATCTGAGGTTACCAACCTCATTCTAGATTCACAAGAATAAAGAAAGTTAAAAGCACTTTATCAACTGAGCCATGAAACAAAACATTAGGTGAATAGCCAGTACGGCAAGTAGGTTTATCAATTTATCATGGCTTGAAATCTTTGGCTTTCTGTTGATTAAGATTGTTATTTACTGAAGCTTTCATAATTTTCCTTCTCAATAAAATACACTTCACAACTAATGAACACAAAAACTAGGTTGGCACACATGTGATAAGAAATTAGGCAACATAACAAAAATACATGCCAAGTTGGCATTTTCTTTTTGAAGGTTTGTGAACAGTGTTTAATGTTTAACAGCCTAACTTTGTATTCTTGCTTAAAAGTTTCAAACTACTTTCTTTTGATGAAAAGTAGTCACACAAGAACACCGCACAAAAAAAAATAATCACAACAGCAAATCACAAATCAATACTGCTAAATTTTGCATATTACATAATACGCTTAGATTCATTTTCAGTTTATCGTTTAAATTAAATACATTGAATGGCCAACACATTCAAACAAACTAACTGCACGATGTACAGTATATCATGTAATCCCATAAACATCTCCATACAATTAATGTTTGTGTTTTGTTAGTTGCAGTACTATTACCATGTCCCACTCATAATAGTCCTGAGAGAGTAAGCTACTGCTTGGCTTTGCTTTCCACTTACTACCTATAGTCCTGAGAGAGTAAGCTACTGACTGCTTGGCTTTGCTTTCCACTTACTACCTATATAGTCCTGAGAGAGTAAGCTACTGCTTGGCTTTGCTTGCCACTCACTACCTATATAGTCCTGACTGCCTGAGAGAGTAAGCTACTGCTTGGCTTTGCTTTCCACTCACTACCTATATAGCACTGAGAGAGTAAGCTACTGCTTGGCTTGGTTTTCCACTCACTACCTATATAGTCCTGAGAGAGTAAGCTACTGCTTGGCTTTGCTTCCCACTTACTACCTATATAGTACTGAGAGAGTAAGCTACTGATTGGCTTTGCTTTCCACTAACTACCTATAGTGCTGAGAGAGTAAGCTACTGCTTGGCTTTGCTTTCCACTTACTACCTATATAGTCCTGAGAGAGTAAGCTACTGCTTGGCTTTGCTTTCCACTTACTACCTATAGTCCTGAGAGAGTAAGCTACTGACTGCTTGGCTTTGCTTTCCACTTACTACCTATATAGTCCTGAGAGAGTAAGCTACTGCTTGGCTTTGCTTCCCACTCACTACCTATAGTCCTGAGAGAGTAAGCTACTGCTTGGTTTTGCTTTCCACTCACTACCTATATAGTTCTGAGAGAGTAAGCTACTGCTTGGCTTTGCTTCCCACTCACTACCTATAGTCCTGAGAGAGTAAGCTACTGCTTGGCTTTGCTTCCCACTCACTACCTATAGTCCTGAGAGAGTAAGCTACTGCTTGGCTTTGCTTTCTACTCACTACCTATAGTCCTGAGAGAGTAAGCTACTGCTTGGCTTTGCTTCCCACTCACTACCTATAGTCCTGAGAGAGTAAGCTACTGCTTGGCTTTGCTTCCCACTCACTACCTATAGTCCTGAGAGAGTAAGCTACTGACTGCTTGGCTTTGCTTCCCACTCACTACCTATATAATCCTGAGAGAGTAAGCTACTGCTTGGCTTTGCTTTCCACTCACTACCTATAGTCCTGAGAGAGTAAGCTACTGACTGCTTGGCTTTGCTTTCCACTCACTACCTATATAGTACTGAGAGAGTAAGCTACTGCTTGGCTTTGCTTTCCACTCACTACCTATAGTCCTGAGAGAGTAAGCTACTGACTGCTTGGCTTTGCTTGCCACTCACTACCTATATAGTCCTGAGAGAGTAAGCTACTGCTTGACTTTGCTTCCCACTCACTACCTATATAGTACTGAGAGAGTAAGCTACTGCTTGGCTTTGCTTTCCACTCACTACCTATAGTCCTGAGAGAGTAAGCTACTGCTTGGCTTTGCTTGCCACTCACTACCTATATAATCCTGAGAGAGTAAGCTACTGCTTGGCTTTGCTTTCCACTCACTACCTATAGTCCTGAGAGGGTAAGCTACTGCTTGGCTTTGCTTTCCACTCACTACCTATATAGTCCTGAGAGAGTAAGCTACTGCTTGGCTTTGCCTTCCTCCATAGAATTGTAACCTAGTAAATACCTGTTTGTAGGTGAAGCTGTAACATGAATGCTTTATAGAACCCAGAGATGTAACTTCTGCTTAATGTAGTAACATTGATTAAAATAAAATTGTAATTTTCATACCCACAAAATGATAATTAGCAGGGCCCTAGTTTTGCTGTTTCAGAGTGATGGACTGCTCGCCCAACTATTGGCCTGCCTTCCTCCCCTTTAGGTCCGCCCCGTCCCACATCAGAAAAAATGTATTAAAAATATTGTTTTAAATAAATACATTTTTTTTTTAAACTCTTGAAAAGCTTAATCTTAATTAACCTCATAAATGAAATACCTCACATGGATACAGAACGCACAATGACAGCATAATAAGAATGTGTCCTATTTGGCTCAGAAATGGTCCTTATCAGTTAGAAGTTTTATTCTTGAGTATGATTATAGCCCAAAATCCCAGAGCTTCACAGGGGGCTTAAGCTTTAAGGGGGCACCTGGACCCCATGCTGAACAGGCGCAGAGCTTCGCGCATGCATTAATGTGCCCCGCAACAAATCTAACACCCTGCCCCTTTTCAGGTCAAACTATGGGTCATACTGAAAGCTG
The DNA here is from genome assembly GCA_020152595.1 of Chiridota heheva. NCBI lineage: Eukaryota > Metazoa > Echinodermata > Holothuroidea > Apodida > Chiridotidae > Chiridota > Chiridota heheva. The sequence goes on from JAIGNY010002198.1 coordinate 1,282,182, forward strand.
CAATATGGTAACGTTTAACAGATTTCAATGGGAAACTTATTCTAATTGTTTTTATTTTGTTTTCAATTCAGCTAATCATTACATCTACCTGTTCATATATTTGTGACTCTTTTACAAGATTACATCTCAATATCTGCTTTTTCTCGTTGTAATAGTAAGAGTCCTAGTTGTCCTATTCACACCCCTTTAGCAAAATAAACTGTAACATTATAAGATGAGGGCACAACATTTAACCTGTGAAGGCTTTTCTCCCATGAAAAACAGAGATACACCCATCTAAACTTAAACAAAACTTTATGATCTTTGTTTACATGTAGATGCAGCAATAAAATTCAATGCGTAAGAATCTGCAATGGTATGTCATTCTATGATACTAGTACCTAAGGAATCAGGAAGGGAGTGACTGGCGGTTTATGAACTGCAAATATTATTAGTTTCTGTTTAATCACACATTGAAGAGGTTGTAAAATTCTAAGTTAAAAAAATATATATTTGAAAAAAATATAAAGGGTTCAAATTATGGCAAAAATTGTTGCAGCTCATGATCTATAAAGAATTCTTACCTTAAATGTCAGTTATTGAAACTAATTATGTAAAATAGGGGTGTGACTAAGATGGCTCTTTGCCCATTATCAACTAATTATGTTAAGTAGGGGTGTGACTAAGATGGCTCTTTGCCCATTATCAATTATGTAAAATAGGGGTGTGACTAAGATGGCTCTTTGCCCATTATCAGCTGCTCTCCTTCAAGAAAGTACAAGGGCATGATAAAAGATAGGAATTAAATAAGACAATAAAACATCTGCCCATTCATACATCACAAATTTGCATATAATGACCAGAAAATTACAACAGTAAACAGCCATCTTAGATGAAAGAGGAACGCAAAAGAAACAAAATGGTGAACAAACTACTGTACTTCAATATCTTATTTTGTTAAGGAGATATTCAAGTTTAAAGTTCTCGTCTTTTCTGTGTAGAAGAGACTGGTGTAGTAAGTCTACTATGGAAGGTTGGTGCCCTCATCCTCACATTCATAAGAATTGTTAATGCATATTAAAGAAACCTGATTTAACTTTTTTTTACTATCTGAATAATTTGTCCACACATTCTTCAGGTGCTAAATAATATTGATCCTTACTAGATGGTTTTTAAGCCATAAAATATAGAATACATAAAAAGAAATTAAGGAACCTGAGGGTGTGACATCACAACTAGTCTGATTTCAGTTGTTTCTATACAAATGATACCAATCTGATTGACCACTAAACTAATCCTTAAAGTATATTTGACTATAATTTATATTACAAGGTATTAGGACAAGACATGGGAACCATATAAAGAATGAAAGCAGTGAAAAGTGTTATCAAACAATGGAAGCACTTTGAAAATATGAAATCTTCTGAAAAGATAACATTCAGTACACATAAAAACAGTGTTACTTTACAAACAATGAAAAGTTTTTCAACATTAAGAAGACTTTCCAAACAAGAAAATTTAGGAAAAGCTTCTTCATAAATAAAGAGAAGTTTTTAAATAAGATGTGTGACATTTTGTTGATTATTTTTTACAAAGATTCAGTAAGTGACATTATTGACAGGTATTTGTGCACAAGGTTAGTCTCATAATCCCTACATACTAGCAATACAGGAAACAATTCAGATTTTCTCAGGAAGAATAGACCTGTTAATAAAAACACATCCAGTAATATAATAACAATCACTACAAGCACTGTGAGTGTTATCAAGCACTTCACTTAGAATAATATTGCTTAAGAAGCAGATGTTTATCACAAGTGACAAAACAAGAGGCAGAATATTCCATCAAAACTGGGGCACAAAGTTTGTTCTTACTATAAAAAGTTTCATGATATATTTCCACAAGATGCTATATATCAACAAAACAATTTTTCTTTAACCTGTATTGAAATGACTTAAGTATGGATACATGCTCCCTCTTCTCTTCACTCCTTGAGAGAGCTACACAACCAGGCCCATAACTGAGGACTTTTAGCAAGGGGGCACAAGCACAGCTCCCCTGTGCCACATACTGGCTATGGGCCTGTACACAATCAGATAAAACTGTGAATATTAAACATATCATTCTGATATTTCATAATTCCTGATCAAATGAGTTCTGTGACCTGATGAAATTGTTTACTTTCCTGTATCATTATTTAGCAAAACTTTATATTAAAAATACACCAAGGTTTGGTCTTTCTGACTTTTAGGGAATACTATATGGGGTATCCTGACTTTAAAGAATACTATATGGGGTATCCTGACTTTAAGGAATACCATATGGGTTATCCTGACTTTAAGGAATACTATAAGGGGTATCCTGTCTTTAAGGAATACTATATGGGGTATCCTGACTTTAAGGAATACTATATGGGATATCCTGACTTTAAGGAATACCATATGGGTTATCCTGACTTTAAGGAATACCATATGGGGTATCCTGTCTTTAAGGAATACTATATGGGGTATCTTGACTTTAAGGAATACCATATGGGGTATCCTGTCTTTAAGGAATACTATATGGGTATCCTGACTTTAGGAATACTATATGGGGTATCCTGACTTATGGGGTAGACACTAGCCTGACTTTTAAAGATACTATATGAAATAGCCAGACTTTGAGAAATACTACATACATATGGGGTACATGTATGTAGTATGACTAATCCTATTTAGTCAAATTCAACTCTTTTTTTTTCTTTCTCCATTTATGTTATACACATTTTATCCAAATTTATAATGGTGTTCTATGAAAAAATACCTCTTTGATAAGAGTTAACACTTTGTCACTACATCTAAACTTTGCTAAATCCATCCATTTCTAGGTTTCCGCAATATATTTCAAAAAAATTATGAAAAAATTTATCATTTCCACTTCAAATATCAGTGCACCTTAAAAAAATCATATACTCCTGGGAAGTCATAGATACAGAGTTGAATTTTAAGTACTTCTTAAGTGGAGCAGCTGTTGGATGAAACAAACAAACGACACACTGTGAATCATTTAGCATAAATACACTTGCAAAATATAGAAATTCATTGAACCCAATTGGTCGTGTCAGTAGGCAGCATGGGGAGAAACTGGGGAGAAACTAAGGAGAGCCACGTGCCGTGCCGATGCAGTCAAAGATTGGGATTTATGTCACCAACTGATCAAAACGCGGATATTTTCTACTTTGAGAGCGAGTAAGTTACCTCCCATGTTTAAAGGAATATTCCCATGGAATTTCATTTTAATATATTTGATAGATGACAATAATAAAAGAAACAGATTGGTAAAAATCTCAAGTTAATATCTTATTTCTACAAGAAGTTATTGAATTTTAAATATATTTCTTGTCCACGTACAAGAGATTGTTGGTCTGACCAATCATTGTCATCACAGCACTTCCTGTACTATGCTTTATATATTTCTTTGAAAATTAATTTTGTATTTTTAAAATAATTGGGAACATCGTTTTCTTCAAAAATTATTAAGAATAGTGTAGAATAAAATTTACAACGTTTTCCAATCTGTTCTTGTAACTTACCATTTGAATTATGAACATTAGCAATTTATTTTCAAAGAAACACATGAAGATTGGTACAGGAAGTGCTGTGATGACATCATAATGATGACTTAGACTCAGTACAAAAGTCGTTTTTATGCAGGCAAGAACAATCTTCAAGGTTCAATATCCTATTGTAGAAATGAGATATCAACATGGTCATGGTTTTTCTACCAATCTGTTTCTTAAATTTTTCTCTATTCCCAGAAATATTCCTTTAAATGACTGTGCTTACAGCACAAATAGATCTCTCACTAAAGGAGACATAAAACCAAAACCTAACCAGTATTAAAGAGGCTATCATATATTAATATCATAAATACAACACAACTGGGGTATTGTTTTAAAAGCTTTGTCGTTATTAAGGCAGAGTCGTAGCTAGTGGGGGGAGCCATAGCTAGTGGGGAGTGGGAGGGGGGGACAGGGGATTTTTAAACTTTCAAAACTGCATATTTTTTTCATTCTACTGTAACATGCGAATATAGTAAGAGCAGATCCTATGTCACTGCAATAGTATTTTGCCCCACGCTACAAGAGTAATCACCATCCAGTACAATCGTCTAAACCTCTGCCCCTTAAATTACTACCACTCAAACTCACAACAGTGTAGGTCTAGTCAGTAATCCTTTAAATCAGTATTTTACTGTGCCAAACGACTGCCATATACCTGTAAAATACCTTCTCCAACCAGGTCATGAATTTGCTTATATTTCTTTGTAACACCCACAAATCTAAAACTGTCACTTATTTTCAATTGGTACTTTGTCATAACAATACCTGTATAGTCCAACATAAACCCCTGGGAGAGAGTTTGTCAGTTTTGGCGATTTAGACCTGACACATTGCTCTTTTCTCACCTAAAAGGTGTCTGTTCTTGTCTGTGAGTTTATGTTTACATTTACACTTTACATGTTTGAAAGACACCTAATGAAACCTCCTTACACAATATGAGGGTTTAGGCCTACATTCAATCCTGTTTAAGATGGAATCTCATAATTGCTTCACACAGCACCAGTAAATCTGCTACATACCAGCTACAGTATGTCACTTCCGCTAAAGTTTTTCATTGGCTTAATCAATACTTGGGTAAGTATGATCTCCGATCAGAAATGTTGAATTTTATTGCATAGTGTTACTTCTGCTACAATACCAGTAACATCACAAACATCACTGCACGTTTTGATTGGCACATCAGTACTTGTGTAAAAACGATCTGCCAATCAGAAATGGTGGAAGTTTATGGAATAGTTTTCTCCACATGAACTGGCCTTTAAAATCTTACTAATCACTATGATGAAACTTATAGATGAAAAATCATGAAAATTAGTTTCTTTATTTCATGAAAGTATGAGATGTGGCCCATCATGCGAGAGAAATACAAAAGCCCAAGACATTGATTAATTCCTTACTAACTATTCTCACATTTATCAGTAACGTCTCTGAATCGGCAATTTCCTTTACCTCATAAATCAAGTGCCAAATAAAGCAACTTAGCCAGAATCACCTCAAACACCAAAAAGTCACAAAATGGTTTGAACCAGACCCAAAAGGTTTTGTGCTTCCCATGCTTTTTTCACAAGCTGATTGATTTGCAAACTTTGTATTAACTGTCATCTCATTGTATATTATGAAAAATGCAGATCAATCAAAATGTTGACAAACTTCGCATTTGCACAATAATTAACAACATTATCAAAGTATGATGTGATGCAAAAAACGATTGGAAATTATCTAATTCAAGAATTTGTCAGTAAGCCCCACCTACTCATTAGCATTCATGACATCACTATCACAACATTAGAACGTACGTACATACCATGACCCATCTGTGTACCACATATAGCATAAATCTGATATATTGTTTATGGTGTTTACATCATTTAGCACTGTCACATTAAACCACGCCCACCATGCATATTAATGCATCTGTTGATAACATAAGCATGTACACAATAACCAACAAAATTAGCATGCCCAATATGATGCAAAACAGACATACAAGTTGCTCATTTATCATTATTTCAAAAAATTTCACTTTAAGCCCCGCCCACTTATTAAAATGTATGAAAAAACCACCACAAACAGGTCACATCTGCAGACCATGAGCTATCTGGGTACCAGACATGATATGAATCCAGTTCATAGTTTATAAGATATGTGTTTACTTGTGCTTTTTGTATAAACATTTTTACATCATGAACATGTACACACCAGCTAACATTATAATTATCCCAAATATGAAACAAAACAGACATGCGGTTACTAAAATATGAACATTTACAGATTTCTACATTAAGCCCCGCCTTACACAGTAATCTGCATATCACCATCAAAAACAATAGGGCACATCTACAGACCATGGGCTATCTATCTGTGTACCACATATGACATTAATCCAGTGTATTGTTCTTGAGATATCGTGTTTACGAGCTGGCCATCACAAACACACATACACACACACATTCATGCATATATACACACACATACATACACGCATACATACACACATACATAGAGCTGTGAACGTTTAGGGATTTTAGTAAGAGTGTACACGCCAAAAAAAGCGAGCGTGTATCGTTTACACGCGTTTAGTACCGTAATTTTCGGAGATACACCAAAATTGCTCCAAATTTACAATGCGAAGTAAAAAAAATTGCGCAACCAGTGTTGCAAAAGTATTGACTCCATTGCCCAAATTGTAAAAAGTTTACTTCTACAGTATAATTCATCATTTTTATAGAAAATATGTATGAAAATTCAGATTAGAAAGAACAGAGAACATCCTTTCAATGTTATTTAAACTCAACATCGCGTAACTTTTTTTGCCCAACGGCTTTTTAAAGTTCCACTGTGAAAATCTTGCATACTAGGCCTATGATACCTCGCCCTAAAACATTTAAAAACTACGCCACCACCCTGGAAGTTCTAAAATATCAGTCCTCTCAAAAAAATGGCCACCATCTTTTCTAAGCACCTAGAATTTCAGTTCTGTCAAAACCTTTTTAGGCTTGTTTAATTTGCAATATTTTTTCTTTCTTGCAAAATTTAATTGACTCATCAGGTAATATTTACATGTTAATGTACTGATTGTCGCCATTTCAAGTATTTTGACTGTGTTTCTTGATTGATTTAATAGCTTGTAAAATGGGCCTTGATTGCGTAGGATTTAAAGCCTTATTAATTATGGCCTAACGTTAGGTTTATTGTTAAGTTTCACTATTTACTGCTGCACATTCGCGGTGCATTTTACAAGTTAGCCTACTCAGATTTCGGCAAAATCAAAGTTCATAATATCTCCATTCATATGTGATTACTGAGCATTTGTGATTCTCACATTTAAAAAGGATTATGCTAATCGGGTTTACAGTTTGTAAAAAGTCATTGATTGGAATTTTGTCAGCCGAATGTGTGTGTGATTTGAATCATTAATGATCATATTGATTTTCAAGTGCAAGACTGACTATGAAAAACGATTACTCGCAATGATTTAGTAAACGTTTACAAAGATTTGCGAGCATGTAGAGTGTACACACTAAACGGTCACAACTCTACACATACATACAGCCATACATACACACATACATACACACGCCATCATGACCGCATAGGTTCCTGATGGAACCAAAAATAATACATGTGAACTGGAAAAGAAAAAAAGTTTCTTTAGTCAAAATGCAAAGTTTATTTATAATTTTTATTAATACATAAAAAACTGTTGCAAAATGACCACCTTTGAAAATTAATAACACTTTTTTTTTCTTTTTCAAGACAATCTTTTGTTTTAACACGTTTCCTCAAGGTGTTTATGTAGAAAGTCACAAAAGCAAAAAGTTCAATCAGGGAAATGCTCATCCAACATCCTTTTTAAAATAACTGCCCCTTTGATGTCAATTTTTGATTAGTGATTATGAAGTACTAAACATGAACACTAATTACCCAACTGTACTTCATGATTAGTAATAGTCCAGACACTTTTCATTGTGCTATAATGAAAATGTTCATTTCAAGATTAAGGACAAAAAAATACAATAAGGTTTAAAGCAGGCAGTTGGAAGAGGCTTCGTAATTTTTTTGGACTTAACATGCCCCTGTATTACATTCTTAGTGGGGGCCTGGGGGATACAATTCTACCGTTGCTTGGTGAGGACAGCTCAGGATGAAGGAGCATATGAGCCATATTAAATAAAACATCCTACATAAATAATACAAATGTTCCCCTTCAAACGCCAGCCTATTACCCTTGCTGCCTATCACCCTTGCTGCCTATCACCCTTGCTGCCTATCACCCTTGCTGCCTATCACGCTTGCTGCCTATCACGCTTGCTGCCTATCACGCTTGCTGCCTATCACGCTTGCTGCCTATCCCGCTTGCTGCCTATCACGCTTGCTTGCTTGCTGCCTATCCCGCTTGCTGCCTATCACGCTTGCTGCCTATCACGCTTGCTGCCTATCACGCTTGCTGCCTATCACGCTTGCTGCCTATCCCGCTTGCTGCCTATCCCGCTTGCTGCCTATCCCGCTTGCTGCCTATCCCGCTTGCTGCCTATCCCGCTTGCTGCCTATCCCGCTTGCTGCCTATCCCGCTTGCTGCCTATCCCGCTTGCTGCCTATCCCGCTTGCTGCCTATCCCGCTTGCTGCCTATCCCGCTTGCTGCCTATCCCGCTTGCTGCCTATCCCGCTTGCTGCCTATCCCGCTTGCTGCCTATCCCGCTTGCTGCCTATCCCGCTTGCTGCCTATCACGCTTGCTGCCTATCACGCTTGCTGCCTATCACGCTTGCTGCCTATCACGCTTGCTGCCTATCACGCTTGCTGCCTATCACGCCTATCCCGCTTTGCTGCCTATCCGCTTGCTGCCTATCCCGCTTGCTGCCTATCCCGCTTGCTGCCTATCCCGCTTGCTGCCTATCCCGCTTTGCTGCCTATCCCGCTTGCTGCCTATCCCGCTTGCTGCCTATCCCCTTGCTGCCTATCCCGCTTGCTGCCCATCCCGCTTGCTGCCTATCCCGCTTGCTGCCTATCCCGCTTGCTGCCTATCCCGCTTTGCTGCCTATCCCGCTTGCTGCCTATCCCGCTTGCTGCCTATCCCGCTTGCTGCCTATCCCGCTTGCTGCCTATCCCGCTTGCTGCCTATCCCGCTTGCTGCATCCCGCTTTTGCCTATCCCGCTTGCTGCCTATCACGCATGCTGCCTCATCACGCTTGCTGCCTATCCGATGCTGCCTATCACGCGCCTATCATGCTGCCTATCACGATGTTGCCTATCACGCATGCTGCCTATCACGCGATGTTGCCTATCACGCATGCTGCCTATCACGATGCTGCCTATCACGCATGCTGCCTATCACGCATGCTGCCTATCACGCATGCTGCCTATCACGCATGCTGCCTATCACGCATGCTGCCTATCACGCATGCTGCCTATCACGCATGCTGCCTATCACGCATGCTGCCTATGGACTTCAGAAAGTATTTCATGCATCACAAACCCTAAGCTTTTTATAAGTGCATTTCAAAATCATTATTATTAAGTAAACCAGAAAACCAAAGGTTTTGAGGTTCTGACATGCAATTTTATTATTATTTTAAGTTTGAACTACTGGTATACTTAATTTGATTACACAATAGGCTCAAAATAACAACGACAACAAAATGACTCGCAGTAGGCCTACTCACAAGAATGGAATCAACCATGCAAACAAATTCAACCATCTTTATCCCATTAACAGGTACACACTTGCTAACAATAAAATTATTACAAATATGAAACAAAACAGATGTAATGTTGTTAGAATATGAGCATTTTTAACATTAACATTAACATTTTTAGCCTACTCATTATATGCATGTCATCGCCACCAAAAATATGACGGCACATCTGAGATTACTTAGCTATCTGTGTAAGTGGCTTCCTCTTTTACCTCAATGCCACAAATTGAAGAAAAGCTTTCTTTTGAAAATAAAATGTGTGGAAAAGGATAAAGAAAAATATGTAATCATTTCTAAGTGTCTAATAAACATAATTTTTAACCAAACATTTTCTCTGCATAATTTCCTTTTAAAGAGGCAAAATCATCATATGTGCACAATATTTAGAATTCCTTTCAAATTTTTGATTGATTGAAATTTTGCTGCGCGATTCGTTGTCTCGTATTGCAAGGTATAGTTATGTAAAATGCCTTGAAGGTCACTCCTAAAAACAAAATTTTCAACCAAACATTTTCTCTGCATAATTTCTTTTTAAAGAGGCAAAATCGTCATATGTGCACAATATTTAGAATTCCTTTCAAATTTGTTGATTGGTTGAAATTTTGCTGCACGATTCGTTGTCTCGTATTGCAAGGTATATAGTTATTTAAAACGCCTTGAAGGTCACTACACAAGTTAGCCCAATAGGTGGGTTACTGCAATCAGAATCGTTTTTTTTTTCTTCTCAACAGTCGTGAGTTCGAGCACCGGTAGAATCGTTTATTGCAACTTTTGCTTTCATCTTCCTTTTTCTTTTCTTTTTCAGTAATTTTCATTTGGTGACTATTATTGTAGTAATATAATACTAATCTTTCGCTTTCTAACAAAAGCATTAAAAAAACAAAGAAGTTTCTCGTCACAGTAAGGTAATGCGCTGTGTATGTAACTCGGCACACACAACGTACATGCTAGTGTCTGGCTGTACAAACCATGGAGTTCTCTTCTAACTCCATGTACAAACAGACATTGGACTGGATCTTGCGTCTACAACCAAAAGTGACGTCAAAATATCGCATCCTCGTATTTTAACGTATTTTAATGAGACGAGCCTCCCTCTTAAAACCTTTTAAATATAGAGGGGTCAAAACACTGCGTAAAACAAATATGTGTCCAGGTTAATTCACCAAAAATCGGGTTGGTGAGGTTTAACGGTACCACAAGAGCGATGGTCAAAATGTACCAGAGAGGCTAGATAAATCAGCGGAGGAAAGAAGCGTGAGAGTAGGTAATGAGCCATGTAAGACCACAGAAGGGGAGTTCCGGGTGTGACACCTTTCTGAAACCAAACAAATTGCTGGTAAAGGTGTCCAGTTTTAGGTATGTTTATGGTTTAGTAGTACAGTATAGCACAGCAAGAGGTCAACAAATGCCAGAGAGTGCCAAATACCAGGGGCTTAGCTAGGGCCCTACAGGCCGGGGGAAAGTGTGGGACCCTATGGGCCCCTATGGTATAACGACCCCCCCCCCTACACACACACTGAGGAGCAGGGAGTCACTGATCGAACGGGACTATTAGCTGATCAACCATGGGCCCTGTACGGTCTGGTCTTTTTTTCTTTTCTCTTTGGGCCCAGGCTAGGGGGTGGCTTCCCCCTTAGTTATGCCACTGAAGGCAACAAAACTCAAGGATGGTGCAATTTGCAAGACATAAGTAGTAAGAATCAGAAATTAATGGTGATATTAAGAACATGTAAAGGAAGACAGGGGTGTAAAAACAAACTTAATAAAACTGCACAAATAGATCTTCAATTTGGGGCAACACATATCATCAAACAAAGATCAGCAGCCAGTTGTGATAAGTAAAAAGGAAGTCTGAATATCCTTATGCTAAACCCTTTCATAAAGGACCAATCATGGGCAGACTGGCAGGTAAAAGCAGGGTCCAGCAGGGTCCATGGGGAGAGCCCCCATTGGGGGAAAAGTCCCTGAAGCTAGAGACAGAGGATTTTAAATCATTGCAGCCTAAATCTGGCTTTTGCCTTTATTATTATTATTATTATTTTTACTATTTTTATTATTTTTTATTATTTTATTTTTTTACAGGCCATGCCCCAGGCCACTTTCAGGCCAGGCCATTGGGAGAGTCCCGAATCTCCCGACAGCCAGTCCAATCCGCCCCTGGAACCAATGCATTGAATTTCAGCACTATCTATATGTACTCAGAATGGCCAACAATTAAGCTTTTACACAAGTAAAGGATTACCATTTTGACATGATCACTCAGAAGTGATTGTCTGTAATTTGATGCCTATAAACCTTTATAACAGAATTTAACTGCATGATTGTCGAAATAACTACTTCAAGGAATATTCCCATTCATATAAGATAGCTGAAGAAACATATTAGTAAATATCAAATACTGTTAAGGGGTTCCATTGCATTTCAAAGATTTTAACCAGTGTGTGGAAAAGTGACTAACTGTCTGATTTTATACTGTAGTTGCACTTTTAATGTATTTCTGTGAAAATGTTCATTTTTTTATGACCCACAGGATAATAAATTAATTAACTATTCAAGCCGTTTGCAGATATCATTCTGGAAATCTTCTTGGAAAAGGAGCTTTTCTTTTCATCATTAGTTAAGATTTAATGCCCTTATTACCATTAAATCTACAAAGACTAAATTACATGAATATTTGAAGCTTCCAAAACTGAATCCTTTGTTTGGAGGAGGAATCTACATAATTATTATGTTTAACATAAAAGTCTGTGCTGTTATCTATCAATTTATAAATGAATCAAATTTAATACATGCTGAGCTCCTTCTAAAGGGTAATACCAGGAACAACTCCCTGATAGTACTTAGATCTGATCATTTGGAAAGTCATTCAAAGCATAGTTCATCATTTCTAGACAAGACAAAGATCTTTTCCGGTGGATTAATAATTTGAATATCAAAGGAAATTGGACTACAACCTTTCATATCTAAACAACAAAATCACTTTTTAATGCATGGTTTGAATATGAATGAAGTACTAGTAAGTCAGTGTAAAAATTCATAGATTCATTATATCCCGAAAAACAATTCCTTGGACACGAAAGACAAACATTCCAAAGTAAAGCCCAAGCTTATTACTATCTTACCACTATGTTGATCACAAAATAAAGCAACACCCCCAGCATCCTATATGATATCAATGCTCTCTCCCTCATCTATCTATCTAGCCCCCAACCCATCCCTCCTGCCACCTGAAACATTAACAAGTCTTTACATTTCACGAAGCAGTTTTTGTCCTGAGGCTTTCATTTTGGCTTTCTGCACACAAACATTCTATGCCATAACACACCATTTCAAGTGATTTGACAACCATGTTGAATCAGTTTACCTAAAGACTATACGTAGTATACCCAGAAGGTACATTTAAAGATATAAAAGATGTCAAATAAAATATTTATGAGTCATGTTCCAATGGGGGTGCTTAACTTAATGGCAATTACATGGGGGTCAGAATGACATGCACTTTAATTGGCTCTGCACATGTTAGAGGTTGAAGGAGGTTGCAAAAGTAGAAAGCAACAGTAAATTCTGTTCTACTAATCCGACAATGCAAACCAAGAAAATATTAAAGCATTTGCAGGGAAATATGATGCGACTGTTCCCGAAAGCATATAACAACAGATTATTCTGCAATGAGGATTGAGGAATGTAAACTGGTTGAGAAAGCTTACCTAAATTTGAAATGCATAGTAGTATGGTAGTATAGAGATAAAGAAAAGGTTTAGAAAATTGCATGTAAAGCCTTCAATGCTAAGGATTGAGTTATGGGGATGGCACTACCACCACAACATTTATCAAACTCAAAACTTGTCTTGATATATTCTCAAATTGCCATTATAATGTACAATATGGCAGTGTCTCCCAATATGAAGTAGAACATCAATGATGTAGTAGCTCATCATATATTTTGGGGTGATTATAAGCCTTTTTTTTGTTTTTTGTTGGTGGTGTGTAGTTAATTCGAGTAGGCGGGGGTTGTAAGGAAAGAAATACATGTTTGATGTTTATTTTTTGGAGAAACGCAAGAAGGAGCTTTAATATTGTTGTGATACTAGAACATAAATGATGTAGTAGCTCAATATATATTTTGGGAGTGGGTATAAGACTGTTTTTGTTGGTGGGGAGTTTTTAACATTGGGAACAGTAGGCTGGGGTTGTTAGGAAAGGAATATAAGTTTGATTAGCCGTGGCGCAACAAAAAGCTGGGAATGCCCGCAAGGGTGGAAAACCTTACAGGCCCTGGGCAAAATTGAATTGGGTCTAGTCCTGAACAGTGGCACTGCAATATCTTTGTTATGGGACCCAAAGTGCCAGGGGTGTCGGAAGGAACTCGGGGCAAGGGGGAGGGAGCAAATAATGAAGTTAATGGCGCTTTTTTTGACAGTAACTGAGTGAGCTTTTCTTTTTAGAAAAGGGGCACTCTTGTCAGTTTTCAAAATTGTGGAGGAACGTGCTCCTGCCTCATGGTTCCTAAACATATGGTTTGAGCACACCCCCCCCCCCCCCTCCTCCCTCTTTCCACACCACATCTGACTTTCCCCTCGCTTGGTAGGCAAATTCCGCCTATGGGTTCAAAGATTAGTGAGTCATGACCAATGATGACAAGTACCCATCGGGAAAATAGATAAAAGGCTTCTTATGAAAATTGCTGCTCAGAAAATTATTGGGGGCATGCCTTCTCCCACCACAGCCCTCGGTGTCGGTTCCCCTTGTAAAATGACATGCTTTAATTATGTCAAATAAATCAATACTAAATGTATGTGACAACCTCTATGTAGGGAGTTGTTAAGATGTATTATGTAGTATTTGTGAGTCAGTGGATTTCTATTTGCTTTCAAGCTCCAAGAATGACCTAGAATAATTGCAAATAAGTTCAAAAGGGAATCTTTAGGGCTCCCCTTGCCCACCCCCCCCCCCTCTCCCTAGGGCCATTTCTAGGGGCCCCTTAGTGGGAGCTTTAATATCGTTTGTATATATGAAAACTGTTTTTCAAGTAACCCTAGTAAACTTAAGCCTCAACAGCAATATGATGCAAATTATATCAAAAATGTTTGCTTTTAACTTAAATAGAAATCATAAACAGACATACTAACAGCAAAATACTTTTGTATAAAACCAAGACGGATTTTACATTCTTGCAAAAAGACATGATTTTAACCATGGCATTTTTCTCTCATATTGCTAATACATTAGCCATACTGAGCAAATAATTAAATATCACAATTAATGAATCACAATTAATCAATAATAGCATCTCATGATAAACTTCCAAGTGGCAATCATAACAAAATAAAAATAAAACAAGTCCTCTTTAATATAAGATGGACTTACCTGACCCCTGAACTAATCCTTTAAGATAACCATCACAGATAACAGTGATTTTAATGCATCAGTTATCATAGACTTCTATCATCTGCACACAAAACAAAAGACCCCTTGTGAACAGGCAATCCATATGTAACAGAGGACTCATAATAAAATAAAATAAAATATTTTATATCATCAGTGAGTTATTTACACTTTGGTGATTTTATAGCCAGCCTCAATCGCATTATAAGGTTTAAATAGCCTATTCAGATTATTTGAGCCATTCTTGAGCTTTTAATAGTTTTTAAACCTAAGTTATAGCCCAAACGAGCTATCAACTACAAGTGCTATACCGTAATTTGACTACACATTGGGAGAAATCCCAAACAGGATATCAAGCTCGATTAGCATATATGCCAGTCAGTATTTTAATGCTCCAGCCAATGAAATTTTGTTTTTCTTTCTATCGGAGATATTCAGTCGTATTTCCCGAGCCAATGTTATTATATATGCTCAATTCATTCAGATAGCGCCAAGCAAAATCTGATTATTTGAAACTTTTTTAGCAAATTTTGGAATGCAAAATTCATCAAAACTACACAACAATATGAACTGTTATTGCATCAACATATCTGTCTTATTTAAGGCAAACATAGCAACACAACAAAATATCCACAAAAAAACGCTTAGGATATGATAAATGCTGACAAAATCCAAACATATCCAGGCAAGAACCTAGCTCTTAAGTTAGTTATCGCCAAGCTCAAATCCTTTAAAGGGAGGAATGTTGAGCTAAAAACCATCACTAGCATCCCAAAATGCAACATACATTCTTATTTTGTGAAAATATCTCCATAAAATATACAGGAGTATTTAACCAATCCACAACTTCAGTACATGACATGAGCAGGGTGGGTTAACTCCACTGACCCCAGGCACAAATCATGATTTGGAGACCCCCAAGCAATGACTGTGATATGTTGGAGACCCCCAAGCAATGACTGTGACATGTTGGAGACCCCCAAGCAATGACTGTGATATGTTGGAGACCCCCAAGCAATGACTGTGATATGTTGGAGACCCCCAAGCAATGACTGTGATATGTTGGAGACCCCCAAGCAATGACTGTGATATGTTGGAGACCCCCAAGCAATGACTGTGATATGTTGGAGACCCCAAGCAATGACTGTAATATGTTGTTTTACAGGGTCATAGCTCCTGAGTTGTTGGTGGTACGACGATAATGGTGAGGTACGGTTCGCGGAACAGAGGGTGAAGCTCCCTAAAGTCCTCGCATTTTCATAATCCTGGCTTTAAAGTGACGTAGCAAGTGCCACATCAGTTGCAAGTGCCACATCAGCCGCACCTGCTCCAACGGGCCTGGTTTTATGGGGCTCGAGCACTACATACCCATGGGCCCCTAGAACTCTAGATGCACCCCTGAACATGAGAAAATACGATGAGGAGATTTATATAAGTGTCAATTATAATTTTGATATAAGTCTCAATTTTAATTTTGATATAAGTGTCAATTTTATGTAAGTGTCAATTTTATGTAAGTGTCAATTTTTAGGTCAGGTAAGTTGAAACAAGTGAAATACAGGTTAATACTGTAGTCAGGAAACAAGCCCTTAAATGCACTATTTAAGTATAAGCATACAATCCGGCATCATCAAAAATTCAGAATCAATGAGTCACTAGGCTTTAGCGATGAATGATGATAATGACCTTCTAAGGGACAAGTAAGAAATGGAAAAGATGTTGCGTCCATCACCTCAACTTGCATTCCAAAGTCATATGCAGACAACATTTTGAAGCCATATTGTATGCACTGACCAGTATATTATTAAACATATGGTACATGTACACCAATCGAAAGTTGAATGCCCTCTCTTTATCTTGAATGAAAGGGTCCTTTATTTTTCCACTAACTTCAGAATATCCTTTGACTCATTGACTGTATAACAAAACACCCCTGGTTAAATGTCATGTCAACACATTGGTAACTTGAACTGTGAGGCCTACACCATCAAAGATAATTCTTGGTATATGGTTTTGATTTGTTACAACTGTAACTGATGAACGAAACTAAACTAGAATGATAAAATACTGCATGGTTCGCAAGCCCCCATGCAAATTGACACCCATATCATATGGCTCGGCCAATTATGAAAATGGCATCTCACACGGCATCCCATGTCCCTCATGGCATCCCATGTCCCTCACCGCATTCCATGTCCCTCACGGCATCCCATGTCCCGCACGGCATCCCGTGTCCCGCACGGCATCCCATGTCCCGCACGGCATCCCATGTCCCGCACGGCATCCCATGTCCCGCACGGCATCCCATGTCCCGCACGGCATCCCATGTCCCGCACGGCATCCCATGTCCCGCAGGGCATCCCATGTCCCACAGGGCATCCCATGTCCCGCAGGGCATCCCATGTCCCGCAGGGCATCCCCTGTCCCGCAGGGCATCCCCTGTCCCGCACGGCATCCTGTCCCGCACGGCATCCCGCCCCGCACAGCATCCCGTCCCGCACGGCATCCCGTGTCCCGCACGGCATCCCGTGTCCCACACGGCATCCCGTGTCCCACATGACATCCCTTGTCCCACATGACATCCAGTGTTCCACATGACATCCCACCCCATGTCCCACATGACATCCCATCCCATCCTTTGTCCCACATGGCATTCCACCATATGTCCAACATGGCATCCCATCCTATACCCCACATGGCATCGCACCCTATGTCCCACATGAATCCCATCCCATGTTCCAAATGATATCCCACCCCATGTCCCACATAACATCCCATCCCATGCCTTGTCCCACCTGCTAAATCTATCGCAGCCATTAGACTCATTAGGCCGGAGCTCAATATCCCCGGATTCCATGTCGCAAGCGGATGAAAGTACTGTACATGACTCCTCCTGGACGAGATGCCAGTCCATCGCAGGTTAACTCCCTAGCAGTGTTGGTACTCATTTTACTGCTGAGTGGACAGAAACACAGTAGAATAAAGTATCTTGCTCAAGGAAACAATGCAGCGCTCACAACGGGAATCAAACTCGGTACCTCTCGAATACAAGCATGACTCCTTAACCACTAAGCCACAGCACCTCTATATCCCACATGGACCCCATCTTATGTCCCAAATGACATCCCACCCCATGTCCTACATGATATCCCATCCCATGTCTTGTCCCACACGGCATTCCACCATATATCCTACCTTGCATTCCACCATACAGTATGTTTCACATAGCATTCCACCATATGTCCCACTTATAATATGGGTCGAATATATTTTCTATCATTTAAAGCCATTTTGGGCTATCAAAAGCTCGGAATCTTGAGAGATTTGTCCAAACGAAGCTGTGAATGTACGCATGTACAATGATATACATGTGATGTGTGTACACAGTCTGTGTGTGATCTTTTGTCTCTTTTAGCGTCAAAATATTCCTGTATCACCTTTTGACTTGTTGCACAACACGCCTCCTTTAGCTTATTACTCCAGCCATACATAAGCCATTATTGTCCCACAGTGCAATTTTAGAATAGAGCTTTTACTTATTAACATACATGGCCTTCAGGACACTGGATTACAGCAAAAAGTTGATGCATTCAATAGTTATCTATTTCTGTCCTAAATTACAAGGTCGATGAGGTAAAGCAAATTTCCAACAAGTCTCCCTACCTTGACCTCCTTTAATGGTCAGCGCTTTTTCTTCAATGTTTCCACGTTCTACAAATTTCTAAATCTATGATTAACTTTTCACAAGAGAATTATTTCCTTAGTTCAAATAGATACTAAGTGATGTGCATAACATGTTTTAAGTAACAATCCTACACTCACATAATAAGACACATTCTTCAAAACCATTTTTGCTTTACAACTTTCTTTAACTTGATATAATGTGGCTTGGAAATAATGTATAACCAATGGGATTTTAAAAACAACAAAAAATTAAGGGAAAATCGTAATTTGCTACAAGGGTAGAAATCTTCCTTTCGGACTGGGTGGTTTGGTTTGTTGATGTTTAAGGGCACCGCAACAGTCAGAGTCAATTGTGCCAAGAGGGTGTTAATAAATAATGGTGTAAGAGTAAGGATTGTGAGGAGATGGAAGGTTTGGCAAGGGGATAAAGGAGAAAAGCTGAATGTGGGAGAAAAATTTAGGTGAAAAGAAAGGGAGGTGTGTACGGTAAGGTGTAGAAGGGGAGGAGATTAAATGTGGTGGAAGAGGTTGTTGTTGCGGAGGAAGTTGATGATGTTTGAGGAAGAATTGTTTTCAAATAGGTCTGAGATTTGAGGAGAATGAGAAAGGGTGGGGTTTAGGGAATACTGTTAAGCACTGTTCACACTTGGAATTGAAATTTGAGGGGAATTAGAGGCTTGATCTATTAATCTATGTTGAGGTATAAATGTCATGTGCTACAGCAATAACAAATTGCCCCCTTTGTAATTATTTAAAGAGGAATTCTAATAATACAGAGGGAAACCCTCTTTCCCTCTCACTAATGTAAACACAGTATTTGTTCAGTAAATAATATTAACTTTTATTTCCACAGAAATTATCGTTCATTGTCCCTCCAGCAAGACCATTGCACATACCTGCTGAGATTTACCCACCCCCTTCCTTTTTATATTTGTTCATATTAAAACATTAAACATTTGATTCAAAGGGTTCATATCTCCTAAACCTGTCAGTATTGGCTGCTTTCTTTGACTAATAAGAATTTGTTCAGGGAATTCATGGTACAGAGATCATCAAGAGCATTATCATGGAAGTTTCATCAAAATGCATTTTTAAATGTTGATCATTTCTGCATACAAAACATTAGAAAAATCTTGTTGAAAGATCCACTAAACCATCCTTCAAGACAAACACTTCTCACAACAAAAGTTCCATTTCATTGCATGATGTGTAATGAAAAGTCTCCCTTAAGTAGACAATTTTGATTCAATGCATACTTTAATTTGCACAATCTGATATTTAAGTTTTGTTTTTGGGTTTCCACTGTTGAATTCTGCGCCTGTCATGGCTCTGCAACAGTTCAAAACAAACATGAAATACTACGAAGACGATTATGTTTCAAAGATGACACTGACACCAGGTGAGGGTTATCTCACTTGACATGATGTGACCTGCAGTGATTACCGCTGATATTACCAGCATGTTCCAATCACAGATGAGCATTTACAGCACATACCACTTTGCTACAGGCACATTTCCTCACTTATAAAGGTCATCAAAGGATCAATTTTAAGAGATTATTTTCTCCTGAGAAATTTTTGGGTGATAAATCCTATCAATTTGCTATTGGCAGTTTGAGTTAGAAAGACAAAATATCTGGTAAATTCTTTGACAAGAAGAAAGTTAAAACCTCCCCTTCACATCCATTTTCCTAAACTGACAATGTTCCCTTTTCCTGAAGTCTGTATTCCCTGGATTCCCCCTCCTTTTGTTCCCAAACTTCCCAAAAGATACAAGGGTAGTTTCTTTTAGATGTAATGAATTTTGTTATACATAAAACTACCATGCTACAATTTACGATGAATTTATTCTTTTTTACACATGAATAATTACATTTCTAACTTTTACTTTCAAAATCACAGTAAATGGCATGTGGCTTATTTTTCCTGCAGTGCTCAAATTTGATATTAAACTGCATAAACAAAAAAAATCCTAAACGTCAACCTTACGATTATGAAATACTATACCAAATTTTTCCCGGTGGTCGGTTATGTAATAAACAGAAATGTAAAAATTGCTGCTTACATTCTAATATGTATCGCTATGTTGAACTTTAGCCTCCATTTGCTTTTCTTTATGTGTACACATTACATTGAACTTATTACCATTTACACTAAGGGGAAGCAATGCAACAAGCTACTGCAGATCAAGACACAAAATCTGAGTGCTCTAGCCATGAGCCTATCACTTTCACTAATAACTGAATAGATCTGATCTTTTGTTCAAGTTTAATTATCTGGAAAGTTTTTCAGCACTTTTTCTAAAAGGACTGAACTCAGGAGGTTTTATATGCCTTCTGAAAGCATGCACTCCAGACTACATTGAAGGAGAATGATTGAGATCCCTTCTGTTTGTAGTGGATCACTCAAAAGGTGAAACTTAATGAAACTCAAACCTGAAGATGTAAGGAAGGAATACTGAGTATCAGACAGTTTAAGGTATAGGAAAAATCATTCTAAAATCATGATCAGAAATGCATGAAATTGAAGAAAATTTTCAAAAATGTTAAAACTTTTACAACAATTGAGGCATATTTCATCATGAAAATAAGGGAAATTTAACAAAAACTAAAGATTTGCCTAAAATTGGAAAAACCTTCTTGCAAATTAGAACAAAACCTCTCGCAAATTAACAAAAAATTAAAGAAAACTTCTTGAAAAGTTCTCAAAAATGAAGGAAATTTTTAAGCAAATTTCATAAAAATGAAAGAAATTTTACAAAACTTCTCCAAAATTGAACAAAACCTCACAAAAATTTCCCAAAAATTGAAGAAGAAAAAACTTCTTATAAATTTCCAAAAATGAAGAAAATTTACCAAAAATTGAAGCAAATTCCATGAAAATGAAGGAAATTTTTACGAAAACTGAAGAATTCTCGAAAATTGAACAAACTTAAAGCTCTCAAAAAATTCCCAAAGTTGAAGAAAACAAAATTTCCCAAAAAAGAAAGACATTTTTTATAAATTGCAGCAAATTTTATGAAAATGGAGGAAATTTGACAAAAACTAAAGATTTGCTGAAAATTGGAACAAAACCTCTCAAAAATTGAAGGAATTTTTTAAAATAATGAAGAAAACTTCTTGAAAATAACTTAGAAATTGAAGCAATTTTCACCAAAATTAAAGCAAATTCCATGAAAATGAAGGAAATTTTATGAAAATTGAAGGGAATTTTACGAAAATTGAAGGAAATTTTACAAAAATATAAGATTTCCAGAAAAAAACGATGCCATGGAACTGACTCTTCAAAATCAATTCCATTAGTTAGATCTTTATTTAATGTAATTGCCTCCAATGAAATTATGAGGGGAGAGGCTTTGCCCCTGGCTTGCTCGGTTCCTATGCCACTGCGTGCATATTGTCTTTGTCAGTTAATTAAAAGTTTCAAATGACATTGTATTTTAGTCATTTAACCAAATATTAAAATTTTGCCAACATCATTCACGTTTTCCGGTCTTATGGCTTTGACACTTCTTTTACAAATAATCACGCCCTGATCAAATGCAAAATGTTATTTAATTTTTTCTAATGATCAGTTTTCAGTGGATGATCTTTGCAACAGTAATTGTTACAAAACTGCAGGTCATCGCTTATGATTTGCGAAAACGTGGGGGGCACGTGCCTTTCTGCATTCATTGTTTTGCACGTGCATTTATTGTTTTAAGCTAAGTTTAAGCTAATTAGTATGCACACACACATCCCCCAATATCTCAACTGACTAAAGAGTACCAATGCCCTCAAGTTATTATCTCCCAAGTTAAATGTTTTGCATGAAAGTCTATTCTTATCCAAATAACCTAATCAATATGCACGCTACACCTCACCATTGAGTGTAGACCATGCTCTTCACTTATATGATCATTTGTGTGAACAAAATTCCCATATCCAATTCAATTTAAGAGATACTGTATCATAGAGACA
Organism: Chiridota heheva; assembly: GCA_020152595.1. NCBI lineage: Eukaryota > Metazoa > Echinodermata > Holothuroidea > Apodida > Chiridotidae > Chiridota > Chiridota heheva. Next base: position 1,304,484 of record JAIGNY010002198.1, read on the forward strand.
AATATTTTCATTGTTACGCAAATAAGCTTATTAATATGTACACACGACCCCCCAATCATGCTCAACTGAGCAGTACCAATGCCATCTACCATTGTACCAAGCAATTATCTCAGGTTAAATATTTTGTACGAAAGTCTATTGTTATGCGAATAACCTAATTAATATGCACATTACACCTCACCGTTAAGTGTAGACAATGATCTTCACATATACAGTATGATCATGTGTAAACAAAATCCCCACACCCACTTTACTTTAAGAGATATCATAGATACAATTATTTTCATTGTTATGTTAATAAGCTAATTACAGTAATATGCACACACAACCTCCCAATCATGCTCATTTGAACAGTACCAATGTCCTCCTCTACCCCTGTGCTGAGTTACATGAATGTGCACTATTCATAACTTAAGTAAGAAGTCTATCTTATGCAAAAAACCTAATTAATATGCACACTACACCTCACCATTAAGTGTAGACAATGCTCTTCACATATATGATCATTTGTACAAACAAAAAATCCCCACATCCACTTCATTTTAAGAGATATCATAAGTAGAAATATTTTCATTGTTATGCAAATAAGATAATTAGTATGCACACACAACCCCCCAATCATGCTCATTTGAACAGTACGCATGTCCTCTACCCCTGTGCCAAGTTACATGGATGTACAAAATTCATAACTTTCAAGTTATGAGCTCTTGTTAAACATTTGTGGACGCCGACGAAAATAACGACAATGACAGGATCACCATTTGTCTCTTCATCCTGATTCGCAGGTGAGACAAAAACAAGTGCCCTCCCTTTTCTGTCTAGTGCTCCGTGAATTCAATAAATCTTTTGTTGTCATTATGACTTTTGAGTCTATATCACTTTTAAGAAAGACAACCAACCAGCATTTAAAGGCTTGTAACGCCTCCCCAACATACAGTATTACAGTTTCTAGTTTTACCTCTGTCCTGCTTGAAAATGGTTGCCAAATTAATAGTTGCATAAAACTGTACTGAAGATAAAGCAAACCAAACTATGCCCAGTGCTTAATTGAAATTCAATACTTATATAAGTCTGCATAGTAGAACTTGGTGTACCTATGGATCTCCACAACACAAAGAAATACATTCAAATTATGATAGAGAATGACAGAAATATATCACTCTAATGAGGGTTTTTTTTTTTTCCTTCCAAAATTTGTGCCAATTAAAAAGAGACAAACCTCTGTCAGGGTTCAGGGCATTGTAGTAAAGCAAGCAGATTTTGCTGATTTTATAATGAAGACTTATCACCATTAAAAATTGCAAGCATTTCCTAATATTTCAATGAAAATCTCACTTCAAATAATTGAGGATATCTCATTTACAGCTTCAAACTTATCTTGTGGTTTTTTCCCCACTTAGTTCTGAAATAATTAGGAGCAATTATCTCATAGCCTACAAGGTGTGAGAGACATACATCTTATATATAAGGTAAGCTACATTCTACAAAAGGAGGAGTATTCACAAAATGTCAATTATTTCTATCACTTCCATTTGTACCATTCAAGTATTCATCACTACTTCATCACCACTAACTTCTTCAATATAAAAATACATACAATGCAATCATACGGTCATTTCTATGAATTCATACCTGCCGCATACTACCAGCATTAATGCTTGGCACTAGGGTAAACATATTTATGCACATAGTATGTACAATGGCAATTATGTGAGTTTAATTGACATGTTGTAAAACAAAAATTATTAAATGAAATAGAATAGTAACTGAAGAAGTTTCATATTAAAAGCACAAATATCCTCCAGGCAATCTCAGGACTCAAAGGTGAGCACTTAAGAGACAAAATCACAATACTTAGGAAATGGACAATGTAATGAGATCAAATAACATGTTTCAAGGTAACAGAGGGAGATGAACACACAATTACAATGACGGGGTCGTCGCCTGCGTATTCGGTTATGATAGTACAAATGCTATCACGAAACGCTTAATACGAAACGCTTAATACGACCCGGACGAGAACACAGGTACGACGTACGGACAGACACAACATCGACAACCAAGTCAATGTCCACGGCCTTTGATGACCAGTTGTGGTGCACTGGCGTTCAAGGTAACAGAAGATTTCACCTGTTTTTAAAGGTGATGGCGGCCGTAATGTAAGGGCATATTTTTCTTGAGTCTCAAAAATATTCAAACATGCTTTTCATGCATGATAGTATTGATAACCTTTGACATGAATGTTTTAATTAATCTTCATTATTTTTATAGATACTAAAGTAATTTTTGAATGAGAAGAGTATCAAAAGTTAGACCTGTGTCGTGTCAAAATTCCCTTGACTCAGCAAATACGACGTGGTCATTTTCGACATCTGTAAGACTTATCAAAATTATGACCCTCCTAAAAAAAACTCTTAGTGTCGTATTACCTTCTGCATCCACTTTCCCCCAAAAAAGGCAAACAAATTGGAAAAACACATTAAAAGATACAAGAAAATAAACATAACTAAAACCACTGACGGCAATCTCAATGGTGCAGTATGAAACATGAATATTTGCCTAATATTTTGTAATCAAAACAACACAAAGATGATCACAAATGCATATTTCATAGATTCATACTTCTTATTGTGTCTTCCAAGTCATTCGATTCAAATAAATAAATACAATCATGAAAGCACACACTAAACTCATCCATCCTAATCATAGTATTCTAAGGAATGGTTTGTATTTTTCTTTTAAGCATTCTCACATAATTTTACCACTTTGGCAATCCGCTCGATTTGCCAGATATTTAAAGTGATTACAAACTACCTGGAGGACAGCCACTCCATGGTTTCATCTCAGCGGGCAACTTCTCCGAAGAGCAAATTTGTTTCAACCCTCAAGAGAGACTTTGATGACTTGGCATATCTTTCAAAATTTCATCCAGGTTTAACAAAAAGCACAGAATGATTCAAATCCATTATTTGATTTTTAACACATGGTCTGAATGTCTGATGGATTTGGAATTTTTATTTCTTTTGATCATACATACGCATTTTGTGATAAAATACGAATGAGTGAACGTCTTCACACATACATGCAATGATAAAACCGTAGTGGATGAGACATTCCGTGTTGAATATATATAAATATATATTCACAACACATTCTAAATGTCTCTCTTGCTTGAGGCTCAGAACATTTTTCTCAATAAACAAACACTCAAACCTTAAGTAATAACTGAATAAAGTTTAAATATTTGTGGTTTTTAAAATATGGAAATGTTTTTTTTGTTTTTTTGTAAATGGTGATATAACTATTTAAATTTGGTTCAGGCATCACATGATGCATTTCACAAGAAGCACTTAGAATATTATCTTTATTCTTTTATCTCTAGGGAAAATATGCCTTATATATCAAGCACAGCTAGAAGAAGCTAGTGGGGTATTTGCAACATCCACCTTTCAGCATTTCAATGCAGGGCTTAAATTTGCTTAAAACAAAGAAAGCAAGTAACTTTAGGTAGTCTATGATATTCAAAATTTGATCAGTCCAATCTAAAAAAATATTATTTTCAGAAAAAAATAAAATTGACTAAAGATTCAACGTTCAAGGACAAGTGATCATTAAAGTGGTAGCTGTGCACCTTTTAACACATCTGCAATCAGTGTGATGTAACTATATTCATTGATCATACTTCTCGCCATCAGAAGTATTGTCATGGAGTTACTATCTGGAAATATCTTTACGGTACTGTATTACATGACACAAATGTGCAACCTCTCATTCTATCACGACTTAACTATTGTAATTCTCTATTGAAAGGAATTACAAGGAGAATGCAAATTGCTCCAGAAACAGCTAAGCTTATCTTTAAGAAATGTTGTGGTGATCTTGCCTCACTCTGCCCAACAAACTGCATGGCTTCCTGTGTCTCAACGAGTTTATTTCAAAATTTGTCTTCTTGTCTACTAATTCCTCATTCATCAGTCACCATCATATATTTCTGACAGTAGGCAACTTTATGTTCCATTCGCTCCTCTTCAGAGAACTTCCTGGCTAGAGCATCGCATCAACACTAAAGCTGGTTTGCGTGCATTTTCTGCTGCCGCTCCTCATGTATGGAATTCAATGCCCTCAAATAATCCCCATGCAAGTTCACTTGGACAATTTAAGAAACTGCTCAAAACACATTTATATGATAACGTGTAACTTTTGTTTTCTATTTTTGTTTATCAGCTCGGTTCGTACCGCCAATCGGGTGACTCATTAAGTCCCCTGATCAAGAGACTCAAGCATGCCCAATGAGCTTACAGTGATATATGGAAGCCGCCATTTTTATTGTGAACTTTCAGTCATAGACGCCTAATAGTTGTTTCATTGAAGGTTTGTAACAAAGTTTGCTTTGTTCATGTTCAATTTCACGAAAGTAAAACAACTTCGTTACTATCATGCAGTTATTGCTAAATTTTCACAAATCCCCAAGTTATTTCTCATAATTTCAGAAAACTTATCAAAGCGTGACTGCCTAATGGTAACACACAATAATAATTCATCACTTTTCTTCAAATTTCTTGAAAACCACACGGTGAATTTTAAAAGCGCACGGTGAAAAGATAATTCATATGCCATTATTTTAAATCGTGACAAAAAATTTGAACTCTTTGCAGGGGTTGAGTTCCCCGCACTCGAAATGTGTTTAATTCTTATGTTATTCCAATACAAACTTTGAATTTGGATAGATGCATTGTTTGTTTGTTTGTTTGTTTGTTTGATGAGGTCTTAACGGCACCACGACAACGAAGGTCAAATTGTGCCTGAGAGGTCAGATCATTTTAGAGGTAGTAAGGAAAGAGACCAGGGAAGAATGAGAGAAATTCAAGAACAAAAGCCAGAAAGCTGTGATCGAGAGAGGAGGTGCATGGGTAAAACTAAAAACAAAGTATAGAGGGGGTGGAAGAGGAGAATTAAATATGGTTGTAGAGGGATGCATGCTGAAGGAAGGAGATTATTTTATCTGGAGGATTTTTTTGGAAGAACTCAGCAATTGAGTTGTGGGGAGCGAGAGAAGCTCTGGGAAGGTTGTAAAGGGGGCAAGCAAGGAGAACGTGTTGGATTGTGAGGATGCAGTGGCAATTGTTACAGAGGGGTTGGGGGGAACCAATAAGGAGGTGGGAGTGATACTTCTGTAAAGAATCCCCTAATCGGGAGAACAAAACTGGTCTCCCGATCGGGGGTATGAACCAGACTGTTTATCATTATGTTGATCTGAACTGTGTTGCAACATTCTGGGCGCTTTGTAATTCCTAGGAAAAAGGAGCCTTATATAAATGTCATCATGTGTGTGTGTATGCGTGTGTATGTATGTATGTACATGCCTCTGAGCCTCCTCTTCAATATACCATTTCTTTCTCCCCTCTTCTATATAACATTTCTTTTGTACTTCTGTACTTTTCTACCAAACCGTAACTAAAACAAAATGAAATAATCAGTAAACTGGTTTGATAATTTCATGCCATTTTTCTGCTATCTGGAGACAATTAATGAATGAAATTTGATCATGTCCATGCCTATGATATGAACAACAAAGAAAGTTTCATTTGTGCAATCTAACTTAGTGATTACTACAATGAATGGGATGGGATGATGACCTTCCAAGAATCAGAGTTACATCAACACTCCACAAGCCATCGTGCTAAAGCCATCGATCCTAGAACTTTTGTAGCGTAGTGCAGGGAAAGTTGCATCACCTAACCCGTGCTAAAGCCATCGATCCTAGAACTTTTGTAGCAGAGCGCAGGGAAAGTTGCATCACCTAACCTCTTCACTCTCTTAGCAATTTTCAATACCTTCGCATTCTTAACGTCAAAAATGTAGTCACCAATTATCCTTTGTTTAAAATAAAGAGTTTAATACAAAACACAGCAACTCAAACCATTTCCATTATGCGTTAAAAGTGAAGAAAGGGAAGTAAATTTGGAAAATGTCTTTCAGGTCATGAATCTGTTACCACAAATTAAATAAAGAATTTTGGAAAAGAGTCTTTTGTTTCTTAAGAATCACGAATAACCTGAACCTGAACAATGCAACTGTGCAAAAGTTCAAGACCAGTTGATAAAAATGTCTTAATTCCATTTCCCAGCAAGTTTAAAGTAGAAGATCAAAAAAATCATTGGAAGAGAGGACAACGAAATTAAAGGAATACTTAAAATCTTCCTTTTTTCATTTGTTTTATTTTAAAAGAAGCATCATCTCCACCAGCATGATACACTTTTCAGTTAATTTACCAAGACCGCTTGGCCAAGTGTTAATCACACAAGTGGTATATCTTTTTCATCTCATTTCTACCTCTTCAAAGAATCTTTTTCGCAAGTAATTATATACAGGAAAACTTAACAAAAATTTGTTTGCAGACCTGATTTCACAATAGGCGGATAGATTTTACCCTAAAAATACTTCTTAAAAGTTGGGCATATGCTAATCAAAACTGGGTTAGAATTTTCAGTCATACTAAAGATCAATCATAATAAGCATTGCCCCTTAAATAGAGCTAGTCATGGCGGTCAACTTCAGAAGTTCTGTTAATAAGGACAGAATAAAGGCTCAATCGCAAATAAAACATTTCAGTTCCATTGCCATTTAGCAATGATACGATTTTGGTTTGGCTAAATAACTAAAGTGTTTTTTTTTTTCTCACTTTCTCCTCATGCATTCCTACTTTTTTTTTTTTTTAAGTATTAAATTTCACATTTTATAAATATATCTAAATCATTAGTTTGATTTAAGAATGTTTGTAATTATTCCAAAAAGTGTATCAAGATGGCGAATTTCTAGCATGTACTCTGCAATACTAGTCCTGTCATGTCGTGGCCCCTCCTGCCATGTCCTGGGGGCCACAACAGAATTCACAGGAACAATTCATGCTTGGTATGTTATTTGCAAAATCATGTATTAAAGGAATATTCCAATAAATTTTTGTAAAATCTTATTTGAAAGAGCATACTTCTAGAGCCTATTTGATACAAAAATCAGGTTGATATCATATTCCGTTTAGGAGATATGGACTTTTAAAAATTTCCCAATTTCATTTTAAACTTTTTGTACAGTATGATGGATTCGTCTTTGATGATGTCATAGAGAAAATTCCATTGCAAATGTTGATGTATTTCTTTGAAAATTAATTGGTTATTTCTGTATGATTAGAAACAAGTTTTCAAAAAGTTATTGAAGTAGGGTATATTTGGCAATGTATATAAATAACCTAAACTTTCATCAATTTACTTTTCTAGCAGGTTTTACTTATAAAAATGGATGATAGACTTTAATAAAATACAGTATATCAACTTTGTGGGAGAATGTGTTGCTGTGATGTCACACTGAGCCTTTTCCTATATGTTTATTGGCATTTTTTAAACCCTTAAAATTTGAATATCTCCTGGTAGGAATAACATATCAAAATGATTTTGTACTAAATTGTTTCTAAATTTTTCTCTTTCTTATGAACGGTTACGAAAAAACATGGGAATATTTTCCTTCAAACCACACCAAGCACAAAGTGCATCTACTGTAGAAAGATGTTTACTAAATCAACAATGTTCATTTTATCAACATATCAAAGTTCCGTAGCTATTGAAGTTATTTCAGATACAGCTCAAGTCTGTAATAATTATCCCAATTCATCGATATATGTACATTGCAATCCAGACAAATTCTTACACATCGGCATGATCACATCCAATTTTTAGAAATTTTATTATGCAATTTTCATTGAGTTCTGTATTCATTTTGCCAATTATTATACTGAGCACTATACTCGTATAATCCCACAACAAGCCATATATGGAAAAACAGATTTGTTATGCTCCGAAGAATATTGATGTGTTTTCCATATGAATTTGAAGAGATTACATTCATTTCATGCTGAATTTTTTACCTGTATTAAACTAAACACCACCTGCTTCCATGGAAACAATTCTTTTAACTTGTAGCACATGAATAATTACATTTCCTGCCTTACATTTCTGATGAATATGATGTTGACAAGCTTTGCAAACAAAACAACAACCGCAGATATCATCTAATCTCCTATGCTCATGAACATAGGAGCCTACGTACATGTAAGTCAGCAGAATCAACCCAGCATCCATCTCATGTGTCAGATTTGTGGGGTAATGAGGCAATGGACGAATATGGATCTAGGGAAGTGACATATATCAAACTGCATAATTTATACATTTATATGAAGGCTCAACTAGGGCAAATGACAAGCAGTTCTTACTTCAGAAGCTGCTGAATTCAAATGTAATAAAGATAAGAGGATGGTGCATCAACAGCTACATAAACTTTGAATAATAGCAACACAATTAAATTCAGAAAAATTATTTCACATAAAATGAGAAATGGAATGTTTACTAAGTAACTATTAAAAGTTATTAATGTAAATATATACACTCTAAATACAGAATCAAAAGCATGCCAGGCAAATCTACATCAGCACAGAACCTTTCGTAGAGTACCAATGATGTCAGGATAATGTAAAATCGGATTAAGGGATTAGTTCGGTGGTCAAGCAAGTTCAACTTATATGAAAGAGGATGTTAAATGAAGCAAATTGGTGAAGAAGTACTTCAGTTTCTTATGTGTTAAAACGACTGGAGGGTAAGACACTCTAGAAGGTTGGTGCTTTCATCCTCACATTTCTCAGATAAACAACATTGACTTACAAGGCAGAGGGGGGGGTGGAAAACTGATACCTCTAATCACTAATTAATTATGGATATAAGTCAATCTGCTTTATATAAGTCAATCAGCATAATGACTTACATGCAAAGTTTTCCTACTTATATTCTAAAAAATTAACAAACTCACATCATTACCGTTTTTAAATGATAATCCATAAAATTTGTAAATTATTATTTGTAATTTATATTTTGATAAAAGGATTGGTTAATGCAGTTTCTCTTACACTACCCATTATAGGCAAACAACAGTTTCAAATACCACATATAACAAAGACAAATATCAAATTAGAGCAGAACTATTCAGAGGCAGAGTAGATAATGTGCCTTAATTTGTTTGAATTAAAAAAGCTCTAACTTGTTTCCATTTCAAATTGAGCTAATTTAGAATGTTTCTTTTTTAGGCCTGTTTCTTTTTTATATTGTATGTACCATTGAAAGCTTTTAAGTGGAAGCTGAGTTAAAGAGAAGTATATTTGGTGCTGTACTATTCTAGATATAATGGAACATGTGCTAGTGGATATCCAAAGGCAAAGAAATGAATGAAATTATACAAAAATGTGTGGGAAGTTCTTTACATTTAAAAGCAGTCGTAAAGAAGTCGGCAGATAGAATACTTTCAAAGTCAAATTTATCACCGTACCGTATGTTGATTACACAAATAATTCAAAATTGTTTTCTCTTGTTGAAAAGAGCTAATATTGAAAGGATTCCCCATAGATTATAAAATATGAATAGCATCACCTTATTAATTTAATAATTCAGAATCAATATTTTATAAACTATTCACTTTTAAACTAAGATAAATTTTGGAAGATAGACATGCTAAAGCACATGCTTGCATGTTGCCTATTTTATGTATTAATATTCTAATACATACAAATTTACTATTTTTTACCTCCCAATTAATATTTTGGTTTAAAAGAATGCATAATCTTTGGTCCAAAAGAATGCATCCTAATGCCCCCCCCCCCCCTCTTATCTTACAATTTTGATTCTACTCACAATATGGACTGAAGGACAGTTTTTGGTACACATACAAATTTGCTTTAAGCTCAAAGTATTCAACATTACAGCACTGACACATATTACAGCATTCTAAGATCCACCCCTCAGCTTTCATAAATAATGATAGGATGGGAATCTTTTAAAAAGTCTTAACAAGGAAGGTAGCAAGCAAAATTCTCACAGAACACATTCAAATAAGTTTTCAAGATGTTGTCTTCAAAATGGAGAAATTAATTCCCAATTAGATGCCGATGAAGTTCCTACAATTTTACAGATTCAAATACTCCATGAGGAAAACATTCCCCTCACAATGAGGATTTGCATAACCAAGTGGAAGCTACATTTTTCAGCCAACTTAGAAGTATGAAATAAGTTCTTTCAATTTAATTTGAAGTCTGATAATGTTTATAAAATGACTATTAGGGGCAAAGGGAGGGTTCTTTTTCTGAATAAAAGCAGATTATCCTGGCAATAAGAGTCTTATTCAAACAGATAAGATCTTTTGAAATCCTGCAATTTGCAGCTGAGTTCTACTGGACCAGAAAATCTAACAAACTGTAATCAGATTATTTCCAACTTCAGTACCACAACAAAAGAAAAAGGTCTTCAAAGTTGACAGCTCATTAACAAACCTAAGAGACCTTCCTGGTTTAGTGGTTAAACCTTCCATTTGGCTAGCTAAGTGTCCCAGGTTTATTCCCAGTGGGTCTCCATGCAACCAGTGCACCACAACTAGTTATTATAGGTCATGGACATTGACTTGGTTGTCGCTGATATTTAAGTCTGTGCGTAGTACATGTGTTCTTGTCTGGGTCGTATTAGGCATTTCGTGATGGCACTGTTACTATCATCTATCATAACCGATTACACAGGTGACGACCGTCATTGTAATTGTGTATTCACTGTGTGTGGGACAATCCTACGAACAACTTGTAAGTGAAAGTGAACAGAAAATGATGAAAATTAATCTCACTCTGTAAGAAATCAAAAATGGTTCAAAGCCTGGTTCCCTGAAAAATGGAACATACAGTGACTCATCAATGAGTTCTTTTTTAGGTTTTGCCTTTAGACCTTCCAAGGTCCAGTAATTTACCAAGCAAGAACATCAGACTTAAATACAAATGCATGGAACAAGTTACATACGTCATAGCACATTCTAAATTGGACACGTTCAAACTTAATCGAAAAAGAAGAAAAACAATGTTTCACTTTCAACAAACATCTTTAACCAATTCAAATTGTATGTATTTTCTCTGTTACAAAAATAACTACTAATCTTGTACTGTAGATCAATATTGTAATGAAATAACGCGTCCCTCAAACCTTCTCTTTCTTTCCTAGTTTCAATGAGCTTTTAGGGAATTTGGTCACTTGCGCACAACGCGTGAAAATTTCTGTAAAAACAGACCGTGTGATTGACTTATATTGGTCAAAATCTGCATCAATTGGTAAAACCTGCCGCCCTCACTTTTCAGCCGCCAGCTCCTTTAATTTTGCTCTCACTGCTCAAATTATGTTACAACTTAAGAGACTTGAAGAAATGGAGTGGACATTTCAATGAAGCGTGTGATGAAATTAGAATAAATGAATCCCTGGGGTTGTATAAACCTTAAGTTGACCTCAGCTGTCAACAAGTTTGTGAAATCACAGTGCAACCTAAAACAGCAATTCTTAAACTAAACTAAGAATCTTTAGTAACACCAGGATCAATTGCATTTCCATGTGGAAAAACAACTTTTCTCACAACATTACAGTTATTGTAATAATACATGGAATTAATATAGCGCATTTTCTAGTTTACAAAGAACTATTCAAATGCGCTCTACAATTAACAGACTAGTTCTCTGGCTGCCTATGAGTGTACATGAACTAGGTACTTGAAAGGGAAAGTGACTGAACACCGCGTTTTCACGCTTCTCTTCTCGATAGTGTTCAGAGAACCAGGCAGGGGTGAATCTCCTGCCGTCGGGACCAATAGCTTAATTTCCCCTCCGAAGGTTGGTGTGCGCCATTCAACCATTGTCACTTTTCTCAACAGCCCAATGAGGAATAGGAGCCACAGACGAAATGCTTCCACTTTGATGTTCGGCGTATCTGTATGCATAGTAGAGCTGTGAAGTTTTAGGGATTTTACTAAACAAGTACACGCCAAAAAAAGCAAGCGTGTATCGTGTACATGCGTTTAGTACAGTAATTTTCGGAAATACACCAAAATTGCTCCAAAACCACAAGGCGAAGTAAAAAAAATCGCGCAACCAGTATGGCAAAAGTACTGACTCCATTGCCCAAATAGACACTGAGTTTTGCTTTCCAAATCATAAAAAAAATTACTTCTACAGTATAAATCATCATGGAAAATATGCATAAAAATTCAGCTTTGAAAGAACAGATAACTTCCTTTCAATGTCATTTAATCTCAACATCGCGTAACTTTTTTGTCCTATTCGCTTACAGCTTTCAAAGTTCTTCTGTAAAAAACCTTGCATTTTAAAACTACGCCACCACCACCCTGGAAGTTATAAAATATCAGTCCTCTCGAAAAAAGGGCGGCCATCTTTGCGACGCATGCAGAATTTCAGCTCTGTTAAAACCTTTTTCTGTTTGTTTATTATGCAATATTTGTTCTTTCTTGCAAAATTTATTTGACTCATCAGGTAATATTTACATGTAAATGTACCGATTGTCACGATTCAAGTTTTTTTCAAGTGTTTTTTGGTCGATTTAACAGCTTGTAAAATGGGCCTTGATTGCATGGGATTTAAAGCTTATGGCCTAACGTTAGGCCTATTGTTAGTTTCACTGTTTACTGCTGCACATTCGAGGTGCATTTTGCAAGTTAGATTATTAAGAATTCGGCGAAATCAAAGTGCATAATATCCCCATTCATTGGTGATTACTGCGCATTTGTGATTCGCACATTTAAAAAGGATCATGCTAATCAGGTTTAGCTTGTAAAAAGTCATTGATTGGAATTTTGTCAGCCAAATGTGTGTGTGATTTGAATCATGAACATTGATTTTCAACAGCAAGACACTATGACGTATGAAAAACAATTACTCGCAATGAAGTATTTAGTAAACGTTTACAAGATTTGCGAGCGTGTAGCGTGTACCCGCTAAATGGTCACAGCTCTACTGCATAGCTGGAAAAATCGAGTTAGACCTGACCGAAGCTTGAACCCGGGACGGGACCTCCAGCATCTCAGCTGTGCGCTCTGCCAATAGGGCTACCTATTCTTCTATTGTTATTGTAATACCACTGGAAGCACCAAACTAAACACGCATCACTTGAATATTTCAATATTTAGAGATTTATCACAAATGTATAAGCATCATGTACATACATGTACCACAGAGACCACCAGCTCATGTTTTCAATTAACAAAATTAATCTTTTCCCAGTTTCAGTTGTAAAAAGCCCAGTTACAGACACCAAACCCTGACTTAAAAATATGCTCAAAAGTTACTTATTACTGTAGTTGCATGATAACTATTGAAATTCTGCAGCAAATGTTTCTGGTTTATATCTGGATTTTTGTCATATATGCCCCATTAACTCCCAAGCTCAATCTGCGTACTGCACGAACAAAGCTATATTAATTATCCCTGGCTACCCTGCTGTTTACCAACTATTGCAGTCCCATTTTTCCACAATGCATTATTTCCCGCTCAGTAAACCTTTTTTCATTCTGAATGAACCAGGCACAGCTGTCTTTCAGTACAAAAAAAGGTTTTATCTTAATTGTTATTGAATTAACAATTAATATAAATGAATCCTTTCAAATCTGCTTCCTTATACATTACCCTTGTGCTCACAAAAGCATCTCAATGAATTATGTAAAAAGCTCACAATTATTCTTGTGCACAAAGTGCTAGCATCACCGACAGCAAAAAGACAATGAACTATAAGGCACTAGCTTAACGCATAAGGCTCCACACTACCAATTCAACAAACTTTACAGAAAATTGATATTGATTGGTTGAATTGAAAAAGAAAACAATTTAGTTTACCTGAGGATCATAATCAAATTAGTCAAATCAATATTCATTATACAAGATTCTTAAATGGTCGTTTCAATTTTATTGTGACATTTCTCTTCATTCACATTTAATAGTGATCCACAATGAGACAGCAAGAATGAATCATTTTAAGTCATTCTTTCAAGTGGGGCAGGGGTAACAATTCCCTGATTGCTTCCCAGTATGGTCCGCTTGTTCTTCTTATGTTTTTAATTAATATTTTAGCCAATTATCAAGTTTCTTACTTCTACAGTTTTGACATTGGCAACTGTAGGTGCTCAATCTGACTTCAGTACCGGTACAATAAAAGTTTTTTTTTTTGGAGAAAGAGAGAAGAGAATTTGAGAACAATGTTTACTCATCTTTAACTACTACAACAGTCAATATCTCAATCAAATCAATTCATGTAAAAACATAGCATTTAAAGAAGACCTTAACTTAAAATAACACTACAGGAGGCAAGTGTGTTTAATTTATCATTTGTACACTGATATGACGAAAATTCAAAAGCTATTAGATGAAATAAATGAGATGGTTACTGAAGCACATGCCTGCACTTGTGCTGTATGTGAATGATTACTTTAAATCTTCCCCAAGGAATGTTACAATTTGATGATGTTAATCTAAAAAAAAACAGAAAATCGAGAAATGAAATATATACTACAGTACACAGAATCTTCTATTTTTAAATGTTAATATGGTAATAGCATAAAAGGTTAAGTTCTGCATGAATACACTGGGACAAGTCAACAACCTGTCAATAACCAAATCATAAAAGTGAAATGTTACCACAATGATGTGCTCATTTAAAGTTAAGTGCTTAAGTGCAACATTACATTGGTCAATCTCTGATCATTTTAATAACAAAGTGTCACAATGATTATGATCACATTGAATATGAGATATAATCTTTCTTAGCTACACTTACTCTCCCATGCATTTAGGTATTGTGCGTAACCATGGAACAGTTTGTACTTCAAATTATAGTAGGAAAATGTAAATATCAATCATACTACATCAATTCAAACTGCCTCAGTCAACTGGTCATAAGAAAAGCAAAGACTGGAGTTCACTGTCCTCAAGTTAAACAACCTCCAAGATTTACAACAAATAATCACGAATCTAGGCTACCCATCTGATCAAAGTTGATGATTATTACACACCTGAACGGAACAAAATGTTTCTCGCTATGAAATTTGCTGCAGTCTTCCGATCTGTTTTCAAGAACTGAACTGAAGTCGGCATAAATACGCCTTTCGATGTCATGAGCTGTTTCACTTCCATGAACCAATTATCTTACATATCCTGCTGCCAACCTCCAATAGCAAAACAAATTAACTATCACCAGTCTGGCAGTTAGAGATATACAGTCACAAGTTAACGAGAAAAAAATCAACTTGTCTATTGTAACATGTCATATACAGTACCAGGAAAGCCACCCACTTTACGAAGAACACATGAATTTCCTTAGAATACTGTACACCACTTGAAACTTTCAGAATTCTGGTATTAGTCTGGGAGCAACCTGATAAATAGGGTAAAAAACCAAAACCAAAAGGTTTTGGGTTCCAATGCCTTTTTCATATGCTGATTGATTTGTAAGTTTTGTATCAACTGTCGTGTCATATTGCATATCATGAAATTTTTATCATGATAATCATTCATAAGCTACACCCACCATGCAGAACAATTAAAAGGTTGACAACATTAGCATTTGCACAATAACAAACATTATCATAGAAAATAATGATGTAAAAACAGTTGCTCATTTATCCTATTTCATTTTCAAGAATTTTTCAGTAAGCTTATTAATATTCATGACATGAATACCACAACATTAGAACATAATATGTACAGACCATAACTCATCTGTGTACCACATATGGCATAAATCCAATATACCATTCATGAGATATAATGTTTATATTATTTTGCACTTTCATACATATGATTAAGTCACGCCCACCATGCATAATGACATCTGTTGATAACATAAGCATGTCCACAATAATCAACAATATCATCATGCCCAATATGATGCAAAACAGACATACAATTGCTCACTTATTACTTTTTCAAAATTTTCACTTTAGGCTCCGCCCACTTATTATAATGCATGGAATCACCATCAAAAATAATAGGGTACATCTAGACCATGGGCAATCTGTGTACCACACATGACGTGAATCCACTTCATAGTTCTTGAGATATTAGGCTTACAAGCTTTTTTGTTTACAAAATCATATTAAGCCCAGCCTACTATGTACATTAACAACAGTCAACGTTTTTATACCAATAACATGTACAAACTAGCTAACATCATTATTAGAGCATATATGAAACAAAACAGACAAGTGATTGTTAAAATATGAGCATTTCAAGAATTTTAAATTAAGCCCCGCCTACTCAATACAATAATATGCATGACATCACCACCAAAAACAGTAGGGCACATCTGTGGACCAAGGGCTATCTGTGGACTACATATGACATCAATTCAGTTTACCATTCTTGGGATACAGTGCTTACAAGATCTTTTTAGCAAAATCATATTAGGCCCGCCCACTATGCATATTAATGAAATTTAACATTTTTACACAATGAACATGTACACTCCAGCACTCCAGCTAACAACATAATTCTACCACATATGAAACAACAGACAAGCAGTTGTTAAAATATGAGCATTTTCAAATTTTGACATTAAGCCCTACCTAATCATCATCAAAATTAATAGGGCACATCTACGGACCATGGGCTATCTGTGTACCACATATGACACTAATCCAGTGTACTGTTCTAGAGATATATCGTGTTTACGAGCTGGCCATCACAAACACAAACACACACACACACAACATACATGCTGCATGCATGCATGTATACATACATACATACATACATACATACATACATACTGTACTATACACCATCATGACCGCATAGGTTCCTGGTGCTATCACATCGGAACCAAAAAGGCGACAGTGAATTTCAAAAGGCAGCGGTGAAAACTTTTGAATATTCATGTACTTCTAGTGCTTAGACAAAATTTCAGTAGCCAATGGAAGTTTGAACAATCCGGAGCGGAAAATTTAAACATTTCATATGCTTTATTGCATGTTCGAACGATGTCACAATTTTCATTATTTTGAGGGTATTTCGGTTGCTCCTGGACTGTATTATAAACTGCAGTTTTTCTTACTTCTTAAACATTTATCTCAAAACATTCACAGAATTTAATTTATTTATATGTGCATGATTGATCAGAATCAATATCAATTTTGATTCATATATTCATATCTAAACACAATATTACACAAATAATCAAGGCATGAAACAAGTATTTTTTTTTTTTAATCCGGTGGAATTTCAATCCTTATCAATGTTAACCTGAAAGATTTTGAGTTTTCTTTCTCATTGTTTTCTGCAGTTCTGTCTTCCCCAGACTCATCACTTTCAGTTTCAAAACATTCAAAATGTGGACATTAGTACAGGTGATTAATTTAACATTAATTAAAAAATAAACTGCAATTGCAAGCCCATTGTTAGGTAATAACTGGAAAACCCAAATAATTAGAAGAATAATAGGCGAGGCAAAGCTGAGCCTATCATTCTTCAAATTCTTTGGGCAAGCCGTTATTACCAACATTGGCAAGCGAGAATAGTTTATTTCTATTCTATCACCATAAAATAAAAAATATTTTGCAATTATTCGGCAAAAAATAACAAAAACTTAGACAAAAGTAAAATATTATTTTTGATGAAATTAGACATTCACATACATCATATAAGCAAGCTATCTAATTTGTTTATTCATAAGCAATCGTATCAACCAATCACATATTACTTGTGGTTTCTGTCTGTATGCGCATGCATGCATGACATTTCTGACCGATGACCAAGAAAGACTTTTTCCAAGAAAGAAGGATATCAGCTTGCTTCTGTCGGCATTTATTCACTCACTTTACAATATGTTTGAGATAATTTACAATAACATTTGGACTTACAAATTCCAGGGCTATGTTTTAGATGGCAATAGTGATAGTATATCTTCAAAATACAAGAATAGAGCCTACTGTTTTTTACAGTTCTTGAAACAGAACTGAGGGCCTAAGGTTATAGTAACTCAGTAACACATGCAATGTACTACTGAAGAGTTTAGCTTTGAACTTCGTGGCTGTCTCAGGATCCATTTTATTTAACCCGATATACCAAAAAATACCAGAAGTTATAGCAGCTGCAGATAAGAGGTTTGTAGTCAAAATAAAACCTACGTAAGATCTCGCCCACTGACACTGGTACAGCGGTGTTCATCTTACGACTTTAGTGTAGACTTTACAGTTACAGACTCTTAACCATAAGCCTAACTTAGTTGTGGTTGTTACACAGTGTGTGTTGTACAATCTCAATCTCTGTAGGCCTATGTACACTGTGTGTTGCTAATGGCTGACTGGAGACTATTGACCTTGGTGTAAATTGGGATGTGGAAGAATATTTTTCGCATTCTTATTTTTCTAGTTCAGTTAAATTGACTTGACTCAAGACTGTTTAACAAAGATGCACTCAAGTGTACAATGAACTTGCACTTTGATAGAAATTGAGAACATTTGACCTCATACCTGCATAGTAATATAATTGTAGGTTAATATGATGCAAATTTATGCAAATTAAGGGTTTTGAATATTCAGTAGTATTCAAAAATAGCAATTTGCATATGCAATTAGCCTGTTCGTTGATTAAAAACTGGGCCACTTGCATATGCAAATGAACCTTGTCAGCCAATCAGAAACCTACAAAAAATAACCAGGCAGTAGAAGTGATAGAATTACTATCATAAAAATTCTTATGCATTGTCAGGACTCATGCATTAAACTCACTCAATGCATGGCCTTTAGTCAATTTTTACAATAGGTGAATTTC
Organism: Chiridota heheva; assembly: GCA_020152595.1. NCBI lineage: Eukaryota > Metazoa > Echinodermata > Holothuroidea > Apodida > Chiridotidae > Chiridota > Chiridota heheva. Next base: position 1,323,154 of record JAIGNY010002198.1, read on the forward strand.
TAAACAAAGTGAAAAGATGTATATAAACTTTTTTCGTTTTTCATTTTTTTTTATATATGCATTTTAAACAATCTAATACGGAAATTTTATAAAAAGATGATAAATGTTTCGGCATTGTGTTTATATGCATATTTAAATGCATGGTTCAAAGGACTTTCCACTCGTGAATGACCTTCCTAAAGTCAGGTCATTCTACTCAGGCCAAAGTCATTACCTCGTGCATTAAATACGCATATAAACACTTCGCCTCAACATTAATCTTTAATTAAATCCAGTCCTTGTAATCAAATCTTGCTTTCAGTAGTAAAATATTTTTTGTGGGGATGAACAGCTATTCAGCGACCTACTACTTGCTTTGCATAATCGTCCATAGTCCAGCAGAAAACAATTTTTATGTGTTGGATTTTTGACTCTTTCTTTTATTCTATATATTCTGAGTTCATTAATGGAAAATCCCTACACATCCCCAAACAATCAAATACTTCACTCATGTTTAATAGTAAAGCACAATACAAAAATATGAATTTATGGATACAAAAGAAATATCTAGACCTGATAATATTCTTGCATATTACATATCAAGAAAAAAGTTTATCTCTTCATAGACACAATGTCATCAAATTTTCATTTTCGTTTCTTTTATCTTTAAATATTTGATTACAGCTGAAACAAGATGAGCCAGAATTGATTTTTTTTACTTTCTCTTTCGCTCTCTCTTTATCTATTTTTTTCCAAATAATTTTTTGGTGTTCTTGTTTATTGCCTTCACGTAGTCTCCAGCAGCCAATCTCCTTATGAATGCTCAGCTTAAAGATTGTCTATGCACGACACCATCTCCTGAGTACATTACGAAGACAGGTACAATTTGATTATAATGCCATACAAGAGACGAATTATTTTAAGTGTTAACAGAGCGTTAAATGTACAGCAGTAATTTGGTACGCAACTGAATATAATTCAAACCATTTTTATCATTTGCACTTGAGATAAAACCGTCATGACATTGCACAATACAGCAAAACTGGACAAATGGAGAGAAATGGACAAATAATTGAGAGATTTAAAGTTGATGAAAATTTCTAATAGAAAATGTCCTTTACAATATAAAACACTAAATTGGACTGAGGCTACAAATTCAGCTGATGCACAATGGCTTTTGCACTGGTCAGTCAAATAATCTTACATATTGTTGCAATCTAATATTTAAAACCCACATTTATCTCACTAAAAAAAAAAAAAAATCGAAAGCAATTTTTAGGCTACACAAAAGAAAAGAATGACTGAACTCCATAAAATATCTGTGGCACAAAAATTGCTCATATTCTACTCGTCAGGAAAAAGATGATGGTACCCTCATTGAGAAGTACATTTCATAACACAAATCATTTAAAAAGTACAGAAAAACTTGTTTCCATTGTGTATTTCATTTCTATTATGCCATAGACCTATTGAAATAGCTTTTCTGTGTTTTTACAGCTAATTTATCAAAACTGTAATAATTGAAGATTTTGAATTTTGTTGTAAGCTTGAGCCTTTTTTGCATGGATCATCAAACATTGAATTGATCAAACAGAACTTGATTCTAGAATGGGCAGTCAAAAATGAAGTTTCCTTGTGAGGGTGGAAATTTTATTGGCGATGTTAAAAACAAAATGGCTTATTTACAATTTTGCACCAAGTACAAACACATCTCGTATGATATCCCTACGCCAGCTATCAGGCACCGAGTACAACACATCTCGTATGATAGCCCTGTGCCAGCTATCAGGCACCCAGTACAAACACATCTCGTATGATTTTCCTACGCCAGCTATCAGGCACCCAGTACAAACACATCTCGTATAATAGCCCTACGCCAGCTATCAGGCACCCAGTACAAACACATCTCGTATGATTTTCCTACGCCAGCTATCAGGCACCCAGTACAAACACATCTCGTATGATATCCTTACACCAGCTATCAGTCACCCAGTACAAACACATCTCGTATGATATTTACAATCATACAATAACGGAGGTTTCTCATTAATATCCGAAATGTACAAGAACGACAATATTTTAGAGGACATTGGTACACAAAAATGGCAATCGACAGTACAGTCAAATTATACTGATGACTTTAAATTATCTATTTACATTTTTTGGCTTTCTCAATTTTTGTGGCTCTTGATACTTCTATGGGACAGCAATTGAGGCCCACAGAGAAAAGAATCCAACGCAACTTTCTATCTTGTGACAGTGTTTCATCTTGAAAGTGCTCCTCCATTTGGCATCGTACCAAAGACTTACTTGTACCCTACAGCTGGTTCTAAATACAATTTATTTCCCCAAGAAGAGGCTATGGCAAGAAATACACACCCTGGTCTTCAATGTCTTGCAAGATCATTCTAGATCAAGGTTATGGCCAAAAACTTACCAGTGGTGACAGCAGGGGGCATGGAGGAAGGGGGAGGGGCATGGGGGAGGGGGGAACATCCCCCAGGCTAAAAATGTATAAACAAATGTATCGGATGTTTTAAAATGTATTTCCATAAACTAGTTTGTGTGCATTTAACATGATCTTTAAGCAATTTCCTGCCACCAAAGCCACTAAGAAATGCAGGCCCCTGAAACCCCACGCCTTGCGCAAGCATACTGCCAAAGGCGGTACATACTTCTACAAACAATTTTATTTGTGTCCCCCAATAAATAATATTCTGGAGGTGCCACTGAAACTTCTGGAACATTTTGTGCAGATTTTATGTGTGCATTGATTAACAAAAGAGACAAAATATCCATTAAAAATCACTCCTTATTTGTATTATCAAGTGTTTATCAGCAAACTTCACAAATCTCATGATGTGACAAAGTAAAGTCATTGCTTCTCACTGCTCCTGTTTGACACACTGAACAAATATTTGGCTTGAACTGACAAAGTAGCTGCCTTGCACTGCAGTCTACACTACAGAGTGCAAAGAAAAATTCATAAAATTTTCATTCTCATTTAAAAGTGTGTAAACATGTGCAATGGCAATTTTAAACAATGTTTCAAAAACGATCTAAATGAAATCTTTTAAGTACTATCCATCAACTCCATCAAAACTTGACTTCTTCACTCAGATATTAATTTTCATGTGACTTAATGAAACTGGTTGTAATGAGGTGCTTTTATACTTTCATAAATTCACAAAAATGGTCATATACATGAATCAATCTAAATTAGGGTTGTGTATAGTTATGGAGTATGGTAGAAAAGAGAGGGCATCATTTTTTTCATGCAATTTTCTGTCATGTGCAAAAATAAAGTGGAATACTCAGTCTTCACCGTATTGTATCATATAATTTCAGCTAAGTGTCTCCTTCAAATCATTATGGACAGATTAACTTACAGGATTTATAACCTGTTAAGTGGCCCTGGCACCTGAGATCTAACCACACGATTCAAAACAGCCAGGGACCAAGACATAAAAGAGATGGGCAAGGATTCAGGAAATTGTCCATGTGAAGATAATGCAAGGGCCTTTCATCAATTTTACAGGTTTAAATTTTGACTTCTTTTAGGGCCACAAGCTCAAAATTTGCATATAAAATATCTGAACATATATTCTTTGAATTTTCATGGGGGAAGTCACCTCTTTTGCCGCATGTCTAGTTCTGTTGGATAAACGCACACCAGTTACAACACTTATATGTGACCTACATACTGTAAGTCTGGAAGTACTGTATTGCAAAAAAACATCCAGAAAATTGCATATTTTAAGCAGAATGTTGTCAGAATGAAAACTCCCAGCTCTACAATACAACCTCAAATTGTGTCATGTTCCTCTGCAGCTATTTGTCACCCAATTACACCAAAATTGTCAATCTTATTATCAATATCAAAGCTTTATTACAAAATTGTTCCCTATGAAAACTTTTGGTAAATTAACTCAGTAGTTGACTTTATATATTGCCCAGTAGTTGACTTCATATATTGCCCAGTAGTTGACTTCATATTTGCCCAGTAGTTGACTTCATATATTGCCCAGTAGTTGACCTTATATATTGCCCAGTAGTTGACTTCATATATTGCCTAATGTCCGCTCCACACAAAAGCTTCATTCACTTAAAAATCTAATTTGAACAAAACAACCATTAAAAATAAACTGTTCTCAAGTCAAAGTATACACAAATCCTTTCCAATACTGTGTAATAGACAACCCTTGCTCAAATGAGGACAAACTGCACAATTTTATAATCCAAACAATCAATTATGAGCTGGTGTTGGATAGCTCATCTTGTCAATAAAGAGACTGACAGACTGTTTTTATGATCAACAGTGTAGTGGCCATGGTTCAATAACAATGAGGAACTACACCATTTAAAGGCCATGCAAATAAATCATTCAGGCTGCAGCAAGAATTTAAGACGCACGCTACAGGCAGTGAAAGATTGAGACACAAATGAGAGGAAACACCAGGGTTTTGGTTTGATGAGCTTTAACAGCATCCCGACAGTCAGTCAAACGTGCCAAGAGGGTGTTAAATAATTAGGATTGCGAAGGGCAAAGGAGAGGCCAATCTTGGTGCTCCTGAGGGGACTTCATCGGCCTCAACGTAAAGACTGGTAATAGGGGTGGTTTGGATAGTACCGAGGCAGATTCTGAGGGCAGTGTTTTCGATGACCTCGATGTATCTAAGACCAAGTTTGCGGGCGGAGCCATAGATAAAACTGCCGTAGTCCAGCTTAGATCTGAGGAGGGAGCAATACAAGGTGAGCAAGGTAATATGGTTAGCTCCCCAGTCAGTGCTGGGTTATCTACATACTGTGGTGTAGCGGTTATCATACCTGTCTAAAGACCACGAGGCCCTGAGTTCAAGCCTGGATTGGGTAGACACGCCAGTGTACCACAGCTGGTTATCAAAGGCCATGGACATTGACTTGGTTGTCGATGTTATGTCTGTCTGTACGTCGTACCCGTGTTCTCGTCCGGGTCGTATTAAGCGTTTCATGATAGCATTGTTACTATCATAACGGAATACTCAGGCGACAACCCGGTCATTGTAATTGTGTGTTCACTCGTCATCGTCAGTGCTCGTGAGGACCTTGAGAAGATTAAGTGTTTTGTAGCAGTTGGTTTTAAGGATGTTGATGTGGGGGAGATAGAAAAGCTTGGAGTCTACTGTGATTCCAAGAAATTTAGTACTTTCCTTGCTGGGAATGATGGACCGGAGGTTGGGGTGAAGGAAAAAGAAGTTGCTCTTATTGAAGTGAATAATAACAAGTTTTGTCTTTTGAAAAAATTGAAGCCGTTTGTGTCACTCCAATGAGCCAAGCTGCTCAGACAAATTTGGAAGTTATTTTGCAGGGTCTGAGAGCATGGGGAGGATGTGAAGATAGCGAAATCATCGACATAGAGAGAGCAGTTGATGTTAGGTGGAGGACTTTGGTAATGCTGTTGATTTTGAGCATTGAAGAGAGTTGGGGAGAGGATGCTGCCTTGAGGGACACCCAGGTGTTAGGTGTACCTTTGTGAGTAGGTGTTACCTATACACACCCTGAAATAGCGAGAGTGGAGAAAGTTCTGGATGAAGGTTGGAAGGAGACTTCTGAGGCCGGAGGAGTAGAGATCCCTGAGAATGCCATATTGCCAGGAAACACAAGGGAGCTGCTATTTGGGAGCTCCCTAGGCAGACCTACTGTTGCACAGAAAGACCATCAGAAACATGTCTGTTTGCTTGTTTTATGTAAATGATTACAATGTTTCATGCACAAGTTCTATGGCTAGATCTTAACTTTTACACAAAAATAGTTCAGCAATATTTGTGATATGTTTTAGCAAAATGGACAGAATGTTTTCCTATAATGCATAGAAAAATATATGTTCTTGAAAGGGTAAAAGAGTCTTGATTTTTTTCATATTATATTTCCTCTTCTGTCCATCCAAAATATAAATTCATCTAACAAGTATTACTTAACACATTCCTTTTAACAGGTAACTTTTAACATATTCCACTGATAGCTGTTCTGGTTGCACAACAACCCTGAGCCACATCATGGCAACAGCTCTACCCAAAATAAGTTTAAATGATTGCACTGCTATCCTAATGAAAAGACCCCATGCTTCCTGGTTCACTGCTAAATGCAGGGGACTGTCCTCACCTAGGGAATTGGTACTTCCTGGTTCACCATGACTGTTAAAGAAATATTCCCATGGAATTTTATTTTAACATATTTGATAAGACAATAAAAGAAACAGATCGGTAAAAAAACCAAGTTAATATCTTATTACTACAAGAAGTTATTAAATTTTAAAGATATTTCTTGTCTGCATAAAAGAGATTGTTGGTCCAAGTCATCACTGTCATCAACAGCACTTCCTGTTCTATTCTTTATTTATTTATTTGAAAATTAATTTCGTATTTTCTAAAGGATTGAAACATTTTTTCTTAAAAGATTATTAAGAATAGTGTAGATTAAAATTTACAATAATGTTTTCCAATCTGTTCTTGTAACTTACATTTGAATTATGAAAAATTGGCAATTTATTTTCAAAGAAATATATAAAGATTAGTACAGGAAGTGCTGTGATGACATCATAATGATGACAGACTCAGTACAAGTCATTTTAAAGGTGGGCAAGAAAAATCATTAAAGTTCAATGACTTCTTCTAGGAATGAGATATCAACATGTTTTTCTACCAATCGGTTTCTTAATTTTTTTCTCTATCAGTTAAATACAAATGAAATTCCAGGGGAATATTCCTTTAAAGGGGATTTCCACGTCTCTCTACCTGATCTGCCAATCAAAACCAATTCTGCAGGCTCTTACAACTACTGTAGAGTATTTGCCATTACACCAGAAGATTATTTACCTGTGAGATTACCATTGATCTGTTTACATAGAGCTCCAACATTTATTTGCCAAATTCCCTATATCAACACACCTAGGTCTGACTTTACACACAAGCTCAATATACAAAACAAATACTTCTTTCTTTAGGTGATCTCATTATGTATTTATTTTCAATTGTATACAAAGTGATTAAAGGAAGTGTAGCTGATATTTTAACTCGCTGTTTGGAGATTTTAAATTATAATGTACTGATTAATACCCTAGAAAGTATATTATATCTAAAAATGTTTAAACAATTGTACATGTATTTTACAATAAAAGATTATTAAAATCAAACAATAAAAGATTATTAAAATCAGACAATAAATTAATGTTATTAGAAATGTTTCTAAAGTTACTAGAAAATTAGTTAATCAAGAATTGTTTTGAATCCTACAGATTTGCAGGCACTAAAACTTCTACTGTATCTCCTGCAGGTTATCTCCATATGCACTGTATATTAAAGGTCAGCTATCTTGTGCTAACATGGATACCGTGGAGATACAAAATACGATACAATTCTGATTGGTCAAAATGTTTACACAATTACCGACCATGCACCAAAAAGCCAATTAACGACTGCTGCAGAAGTGACGTCACTACTATGATCAGATTTAATGTTAAAGGTCAAGCAATTTTCTTGAGCTGTCATGCCAATCTTAGCTACTGTATTTTACTAATATGATCAGATTTAATGTTAAAGGTCAAGCAATTTTCTTAAGCTTTAATGCCAATCTTAGCTACTGTATCTTGATCATTTTTCTCTGCCTTTTATTCCCAGCTTGCTTTCAGTCATTCAACCTTACCATTCTTAACCTCGGACAAATTGCACTTGATCCTGGTGTATTTCTAAAATTTCTTTCACTACCCATTTTATCACAAATTCCAGATCCCAGATAATTGGTGTCAATGACCTTTTTTAATGGTCAAGTTTTGGGATAAGCCCATATACTGAATATCATACCTAGTCCAAAGTAGCGATATTTACACCTTATTATTAGCACATTCCACAACAGGTCACAGCACAAGATTTGACCAATCTGAGGAATATTGAACGAAATAAATAACTATAATGACCTGAACTGAAAAGATCAGGTTCGTTTTGGCAGCTTTTGTGACATTTCAAACTTTTGGAGCAGTTCACATAAAATTAGGAATGACATCAAAAAATATATCATAACCTCAGCTAAGCTCTGTTTACAGAGCTCTTAGAACCGGACATAGGTCACTAGGGTAACAAATTTGCCAACGAATCTGACTTCCAGGTGCAATAATAAAATCTATAAAGCAGTACAGGAAGCATAAGGACTGATAACTTTACATGATTTAATTAACTGATAATGTGGCATAGTAGCTGAATACTATAGATAGTTTAATGGGCAAAATGAAACTTATTTATCTGAAACCCTTTATCAGCAAATTTGGTTCTTTTCTGTATGGTAAACCTGAGTATACCATCAGTGAAATATACTTTTGAAGTTTTCATTTTTGCAACCTAGCCTTGAAAGCGATCCTTAAAAAGTTGTAATTGTTTTCTATTCATTAATTAATCAATGTATCATTAATATTCATGGTGATGAAATACTAGTTGCAAATGAGAAAATAATTAGAGGAAAATAAATCAATGAGAAAATAATTAGAGGATAGATAAACAAATATCAACAAATTCTTTAGAACTAATTTGCAAGTCATACACAGTTGATTACTATAAATAGAGCACTATGCTAATAGGTTATATTATAACTATCACTATGTTAATATTATTTTTGACTTTGGAATGTGGCATTTAACAAAAATACTTAAACCAGCAGGATGGCAGAAAGTGTCTCATGTACAATCTGTGGCTGGTCAAAGCTTCACCACCGACTACGAGAGGCACAACTTCATGATATAAACACAGATGAATTTCATCCTGCAGATCTTTGTCTCGATCTCCATGGTGAGTCAACCGAGATGCCCAATTTTGCCCATGCGCTTGACAGATACATTACACTGCAGGCAAGAAATACTCAATTGTCTGAAAGATCATTAAAGAGCTTCTCTGGACATTTAACACAGCATGGGATTCTGATACGGTACCCCATGATGTCATTTTCTATTATATTACCTCCTTGAATAATGAGGAATATAAGAGTTTGCCCCAGCTGCTTTCTCTCATTATTGAACTCCTTGATTCAACCATGTATTGTTTATTAAACTCCTTGATTCAACCATCTATCTCCTTCACTGAGCATATACATACACTAAAGGATTACCAAATATCCAGTGTTTGATTGCTTGTCAAAAGAGCACTTTTCTTTGTAATCTACATGTAATCTACATGTACAATTACCAAGAAAATTGCTTGACCATCAAGTTCTCCAATAAACCTTATTATAACCTACTGTAGTAATATCACTTCCCTGGACAGTGATTGGGTAAACATTTTGACTAATCAAAAACGTTGGATTGTACCATATTTCTATTCTCCATGGTTTCCACAATAACTCGATATCTGGCTTTTCAAACATGTTACTAATGGTTTGAATAATACACCCCTCCCTTTTTGTTTAAGACATCTTTTTTTTTTTAAACTAAAATAATCAGATACAATAGGCTATCTAGAGCTCTGCCAAAATAATTCAATTACTAAGTATACTGTATATAACCTTTTCACGCAAGCTTGTGTGATGCATGCCATCTCTTACAGTGTAGATTCGGGCACTTGTCATTTTAGTCTGAATCAATTAAGCTTCAAAATTCATCAGCAACATTTTTTTCTCTCATTTTTTTCTCTCATTTTTTTTATGAATTCTTCACATGAAAAAGACATGAAGGACTTCTAAATGTACCTTCATGTACGCTGTTAGTGTTTAAAAGACACTGCATGATTGCAATTATTTACTTCTTGCATTGCACTCCACTTAAATACAGCCGATATCATCCTCAGTAAGATCACTTCTGACGTCTATGTACTGTATTCCACAATGAGTAAAGCACCAAAAGATAAAATCCTTTGCAGACTTAGTCAATTTACAATTGAAGTATTTTTCGCAAAACATTGCTATTACTGTTCATTGCACAATTACCAGAGCTACAAACAGCACTCACAGGAATTTAATAATATGCTCTCGTCAAATGAGATGACACAAGCAAACATGTAAATGCCACACAAATGAATGCAACTCTGGACTCACTGAACTTTCCTCATCAATAGCTTTATGTATTTAGGGTAATACATCAATTTGATATTAGGACAAATTTAATTCTTTATTTAACATATTAATGAAGTTGGAAATTAGGCATCTTTATCGCATACTTAATGGACTTAAAGAAGAAACCCAGTGCATATCACCTATGGGATGCATTAATGTTAGGATCTTTCATCATTCTCGCAGCAATTCCAAAACACGTATCGCTTGACTGGCAGATTGGTCGATTCCACACGGAATTTGAAGTGAGGAAGCTACATGTAGTGCCTGCAGGATCACAGCAGAAGCTCATTACAAGAACAAAGAACCTGAAACCTGTAGAATTTTATGCGCCTATAGGCATGAAAATGCGGTAGAATGGCCAAAGCTCTGTAAATTTTAACAAAATTTTTGCAGCATGAAAATGTTTTCAGAATACTTCTAAAGCAATTTATCATATTTTCATGTGAACACAAATCCAGTTATGCAAAACCTCTCCAAATTGAAAGATTTTTTTTTCTTCAGACAACATAAACCAGAAGCTTACTTTCATAGGAATTTTAGGAAAGAACCAATTTGAAACTTCACAACTCACTGAGGAAAATTTTTTACTTCCTATATAACATAGAAGTGGAATCACCCACTTAAAAGTCAAGACCTTTAGATATTCCAGATGTCTGTAATATCTTTTACCTCTAATCAGGGAAGTGCTCCCCTAATGTACATGCACCTACTGACAGAGGACACCTTGGGGTGACATTAGGCACTAATTGAGGGATCATGACCTTCACACTCTAATTCTTCCAGGGCTGTAAAGGAATGCCAATTATCATAGTCCAGGTATTTCATACCACTGAAGTTTAATTTGTGTGTTTTTCCTTGTAAATATGCACATCATATAGAGATTTCTATGTAGCAGAAGTAATTCTTGAAAAAGCTGTATAAGGTTGAGACCTACTGTGAAGCTGATAAATTGAGATATACTATAGTATTATTTACACAGGGGGTCACAAATGGAAGTGGATTTGCAAAATTAGGTTTAAAAAAATGTTGCAAAATAACAAAATTTCCTGGGAGTCATTAAAAGAGTACATACTTAGTATAATCAAGTTTATGCTATTAGATTTAAGCAATCTTGATCAATCCTATTGATATCATTTTAGTTTTTGTTAATTTAGAATTTGGAAAGATATTATTCAAATGTAGTTTAAAAATTAACCCATAAATTTATCATAAATGAAATTATGTTTTGTTCAAGTCACTCCACACCTTCACCCACAAAGTGCTAAACTTTACATTTTTGTAAAGGTCATAATACTTAACATTTCCTTCACAGTGAGGTGTACAAGCCTGCTATTGTAATTTTACTTCCCCATAGACAGCCTGTAAGAAGATTGAGGTATAAAAGAGGAATATAAACTTAATCTTCTCAATAAGCCTCTTTCACCAATGGTCATTCTATTGCAATTTTCTTTCTTGAAAGAAGAAAATCAGCTTACTAAAAGATCATCCAAGATAAAACTGTAACAGTCCTTTCAAAGCTTTTAAGGACATTTCAGGTTTTCTTTTTATGGATTAAGCTACACTACAGATGTTACAGAGTGATATATATTCTTTAGGATTTTTATATTATTCCCACTTCTAAAATCATTCATGCCTGATGTCATCGAGTAAAAGAGCATTTATACAATGTTAATTTCCAGGGATGCTTAAGTGGAAGGAAGTTAATCCTCTGCCAACCCTCACCTGCCTAAAAGAGTAATTTAATAACAGTTGCAATGATTATTAATGTTTAAAATGTAACTTGCTCACCCTGGAAAGCCATTAAAGACTGGACACTATGATAGTTCATGAATATCTGTTGCTATTTTGTGTATTATGAAAGGTAAGGTGCTGTTTTGTAAATTATGAAAGGTAAGGGATTAACATCTCATCAGAAAACAATAACTTTAATAAGCTAGTGAAAAGGAAAACATACAATTTACAAATGTCATTAAAGGAATCAATATTCCCATGAATTTCATGTTTATGTATCTGATAGAGAAAAAATTAAGAAACAGTTTGGTAGAAAAAACATGTTGATATCTCATTCCTAGAAGAAGTTATTGATCTTTAAAGATTTCCTTGCTTGCATAAAACTGACTTTTGTACTGAGTGTAAGTTATCATTATGATGTAATCACAGCACTTCCTGTACTAATCGTTATGTATTTCTTTGAAAATTACTCACCAATATTTCATAATCCAAATTAAGTTGCAATATTGAAAAACATAATTGCAAATTTTATTCTACACTCAATAATTTTAAAGAAACAAATGTTCCAAATTATTTAGAAAATACAATATTAATTTTCAAAAAAATATATAAAGAAAAATACACATGTGTTGTTATGACAAAATGATAACTTATGACTCAGACAATCTCTTTTATGCAGAAAAATCTTTCAAATTCAATAACGTATTGTAGGAATAAGATACCAACTTGTTTTGGGGTTTTTTTTCACCAATCAGTTTCTTTTAATGTCCTCTTATCAAATATATTAAAATGAAATTTAATGGGCATATTCCTTTAACAACATAGTGTACCTTACAATTCTACAGAAAACCCCCACTTCTCAAATTGTTTAAATCTACTATTTCAATCATAACAAAAACAATATTTTAATTGACATAACATCTAAACTGTGTTGATAAACACCCTGTGGTTATAAACCAAGAACATAAAACAGTTTTTAAGGAAATAATAAATGTCCTTGTGACATCTCATGATACACTACACCTGCACTATTTCTGTCATCTTGAACAGAGAATTACTAAATTCCATACATTTTTAACTGCAATTATAAACCGCCACTCACAATATTTCACTTGTAAGGCGCAGCAGACATATTCCTGAAAGCTGGTAGATTGCTAATGAAGCACTGCCCTTCCTGCTGGGCCTAATTAGCTCAAAATATCCAAGGCCGATAACGATCAGACTAATTCCAAACAAAACATAATTTTACACTGATGAGCTGGTTGAATAGGTCAAAATGTTTTGTGCACAATAGAGTATCTCATTAATTTCTTTAAAAGTGACTGAACAAAACAAATCAAATCTCTTGAAAAGAAGACCTCTCTCCTTGCAAATAATATGATAAATGGTGAGATTGCATAACGTCCAAATTCAATGAATTACTGTAATTTTTATCCATAGTAATTATAATTTTCACTGATTATAGAAGTACTATTTGGATACCGTAATGAGATTTTTATCATAACGTCAAACTTTCAAAGCAAGCAAAGATATGTTTGTTTCTGAAAACTTTGTGGATGGAAACTTCCTCAGGGCACATAAAATGCACAAAAATAAAGTAACACATTGCATAATGTAAAGATGAAAGCAGATAATTATTCTCTTCTAAGATAACAAGTTTATATTCAAATTTTCAAATAATACTTAGTAATTTAAATATCAATTTTAATGATCACAACAAAACAAAAGACAATGAACAACAAAAATACAATTATTTCAATTTCTCATCTTAGAGTGAGAATGATAAATTACATCCATACGAGAGGGAATTTTAGTGCTACACTTTCCTAGGTTCATCATGACTCATTATCTCCCTTAGACTTCCCTTTCAAGTTTTTCACCTATCTCCCAGGCAGGGGTGGTTTTTGCTGTCATACATTAATACTTGCCAACTACTTTTCATAATAAATACATACACTACAGTACTCTGCAAATTCAAGAAATCATAACATCTCAAGATTCCATCAAATTCCCAAATCTATATAAGCTTCATTTAACAGCCAACAACTGCTCCTAAAGACATCAAACTTAGTGATAAATGTTGCTTGACAGACAAATGACAATTTGAAGCCTCAAGAGAAAATATCACTTTGCAAATTTGTTTCCTGTCTGCGCTCTGTCCACTGACTTGTTCTCTTCAGTTCCCACAAGTATATTTTTCACCTACAAATAGAACTTGATATAGACAGTTAGACCTATTTTTTTTATTTTGTTTGCATCAAACAATATTTCCCAAAAGAGTACTCTTCATGACTGATAAAAGGGGACTCCCAATGAATTAGGTTTTTGAAATCTAAAAATCTTGTTCGAAAAAATGTAAACGAGGACATTTAATCCCATTTCTCTGCATGTCTACTTTTTAAAGAGCAAACGACCATCCAGCAGAAGTGGAGTTCACCAACATACTGTGCAACAGTAACAGACTTTCTTTCTGGTATTTTTGATGAAAGAACCTTATACTGTACCTGAGATGTTATGAAAAGCCCAGTCTTTCTCCATTGAATGCATAGAGTAAGGATGATCCTATTGTTCATGTAGCCTTTCCAAAAAGAGGGTTATGGAGTTCAATGCACAAGAGATTACAGCTGTAGGGACTTTACAACTAAATCCCCTAAGCTATTGGCCATGAATAATATGATAAATACCCTCACAAAGACAGGCTTTCATGGTAGGATACAAGGATGTTTCTAGGGAAGATGGGAACTGAAATGAAGCTGTCAATGAAGTGAGCTTTTACTGGTGATATTCAAATATTTGTCAGCCTAAAATAAAAATAAAATTTTCTTTAATTTTCATGGGAAATTGATAGTTTTTCCTATCTGTTGCATCCTAATTTTTCCTCATGATATGTCCCCTTCTTAAGTCCTAACGTCCAGGTTTAATTTATTTTGTATGACTTCCTTGCTTTTGTACAGAATACAATATATTCTCATATTGTGCTTGATTAACCCTTAAACACCTGAGCCTCCCATTTAAACCTGTATTTTTGGGAAACTTTTATCATAATGCTTTTTTCCACAATTTCCTTTCCTTCTCTATCATTACAAGTATGTGTTAACTGAAAGGTAATACTTTGATCTTTACAATGACCCACATAATCTTACACTGGATTATGCAAATTTATGCAAATTAGCTCATTTAATATGCAAGCCCAGTGAACAAAACTGCCTAACTTTGTGTCTAAGTACTCTCTTGTGGTAAGCAGTTGTGGCATTTTGGATAGAATTTATGATGAAAAGATCTTTTCAATGATACCATTCATGAGTTTTTTGGAAGTAGGAACATTAGTAGGAACAATTGGAATATGCAAATTAGTTCCATAATGTCAGTTTGACCTACATCATGACCCATTATCAGACCCCTAGCTTTACTGTTTCACAGGGGCGGTCGCCCCGCCCCTCCATGGGCCCATCCATTATAGCTAAAATCCCAGAGCTTCTTCACCATGGGATTAAGCCGTACGGGGGCCCCTGAGCTCCACACCGAAAAGACGCAGCGTTACGCGCGTGCATTAAAGTGCCCATCAACAAGTCTAGCACCCTGCCCTATTTAAAATCAAGCTAGGGGTCTGATTATTATTAATTTTTACAATATTGTGGGAAAGCTATAATCTGAAAATAAAGTTTTCTTGTTTACAGGCTCTTTAAAATGTTGAAAATTAATTGTATGATATTCATAAGGTTATTTATTATATTTTGCATACTAATTATTATGCAAATTACCACAAAATAAGAAATGAAATAAGATATAAGAATGATTTTATGGTTGGGAAATGCAAATATCATTGCAACTTTTACTCATTTTCTTATAAAAAGGAGTTTCATGACCCAGATAAACTTTTTATTTTAAAATATATATTCTCACACAAGATGGTCAATTTATTTGTAAAATACATAAGATAGGACTATTATTTACTGTAGAAATGCTGTGGAAGGTCATGATTCGCGCAACAGGTATAGGGGATATAAACATACTGTACTAGTCAACAGGCCTGAAAAGAATTAAACAAACGTACTGATTTACATTTACTTGATTGAGACTGCCTCCTTCAGTGTTCACCTTTCAAACTATTTATCATAAATCCTACATGTAGATCTTCATTTACGTTCTTTACATGATTTCAAGAGCTAGATTTGTTTTTTTAACGTTGCTTCCAAATGGTTAATAACAGTGTAAAATGTCCAAAAATTTCAAATTTGAGATAGGTTTTGGCGAAATTCGATTAGAATTACAGTATTTGATATTCATGAATGACTTTCACCCAAAATAAAGTTACACTTTTTTTAAAGTACATCCTAAATATTTATCAATTTTGGTGAAAATATGAAAATTACTAATGTTTCGCTCTATTTTACTCACAAAATATCAATATGACCCCCATCAAAAATGGTTAGAATATGAAAGAATTAAAGGAGTTCTTTCAAATATACAAATTACCTCCGTATCACTTTGGTATGGTCCCGAAATTATTTATTGAAAATTTTACTTCCAAATCGACAAAAGTCATGTCGATCCGACGTTTAAGGTTTAATACTGCAGTCTGCATAATGCATATACTGTATAATGAAAATATATAACAAAATGAGAGTCGGTGAGGAATTACCTGGTGTATTAAATCGGAAATTGGAAAAAAAACCTACTTGAATTCATGCAGCAAGTTCAAATTTCCAACATTCCCAGTTTGTTCAATTTTCATCCCTACAACAACCTTTAATGTCCATGTCTTTTGGGAATACATGTACACTGTATCTCTGATTTTGCTCAACTTTTCCAAGATTTTATCCAACATTTTCCATGAGGGGGGATGAGGGGGGGGGGAAGGGGGGGTGCATTTCCTCAGTAAAATTTCCCAATTTTACAAAAATTATATACATTATATTATATTTACTGTTTATAAAATACAGTATATATGAGATTTGTGCACCTTGGCGGTCAGTGGGGTTGGGGGTGCAAACTCACTCGCTGAACCCCCTCCCTACAGGCCTACACTTATATTCTGAACAACAGCACTGACTGTACATGTACATTGCCCAGCTCAGAAGGCAAATGATTTTCAGGTAGTCTACACCTCAAATGGGATCAATGTACATGATCAAGTATCGATTGTGAAACACCAACGACAAAGAAACATCACTGAAATTGAAATCTTACTGAAATTTGATATAACATTAGATTCACCTTAATCTATTTCACTCGTAAAGGAAACATATTAAATCAAAACAACAAACAGACAAAATGAAACACATTTTGATGTAATTTCCCTCGAAAACAAAAAAAAAGCCTCTAGAACTGTGTTTTATTCAAGACACTGCAGTATAGTGCTGTCATGATATGGCTGTATTATGTATCAATTATCGTGGAGAAAAGTATCGCAATATATCACAATATTTTTCAAGAAAACCGACTCCCAACAGAAATTTTCAATATCAGTACTTCTTCTATACTTATGTATGCATATGAATGATGAACACAAGAAACAACAATGATTTCCAGCTAGCAGACAACATGGTCGCATGACTACCACATTCTAGATTTCATCACGCATCGCATGCACATGTTTGGTAATTCAGCCAAAGTGACCATGAATCATCAAAGTAAGCCGCATTTTCTGGGCCAGATTTTCATTCTTTTTATCACGTGGGGGTGATGGAGCACAATTTATAATTATTTTTTGTTTATGTTTTACGTTATTTTTGCACGTTTTTAAAGTTGATTTAGAAACGATCCTGGCCAAAACTTGCGTTTAAGATATACTACCGTAATGTAGTACCATAACATACGAACTAGTCTAGCCTAGTTGCACAAAAATTTCTTAGTTCTGTATTAGTTTTTGGTATCGCGATATGTGTTAAGAGGCATATTTCATGTTGTGGAAAAGAGATATCGTGATAATCGACATATCATTACAGCACTACTGTAGTACATTATTTCTTTATTGCAAGGAATGAAAGTGTAAGTCCTGCTGGATTTAATCACTCTCCAGACTCATTCTCAATGCAATGTACAGTAATTCACATTCCTTGGTTCAAATTCATATACAATATAAATTCTGCAATTCACTCCAAAGAGATCATGGTAAATGCAATGTGTTGCACACTGACAATTACTTCAATGAAAGTGCAATGTACATGCTGGGTAATTATGCTGTTAAGGATTCTAGGACTTGAAGAACTGTATAAATAATCGCTGCAGAGACAAATTTTCTTCACAAATTATTTTGGTTTTGGTCTAGAAAGAGAAAAATTATCATTTCACCTTTTAATTTAACTGCACTTTGCAAAGTTAGCCATTTTTTGTTACTTCAAGACAAGTACAATGACATACAGTAGAAATACCTCCTACATGTTCATGTATGTACAGCACCAGTTATTGCTAGTCAGCAAACAGTCACAGTTGTATTGTTTACAGATAATGCTTGGTGCCACTGCTCCAACATGGACTATACTCATACGTTATGTTGCTAAGAAAAATCAATTATACATTGTTCCATAAATAATGGACCTTTTGCCTTAACTTACAAAGAAGGTTCTACAATTTGGAACCCTTTAAAATTGCAACAGGTTAAGATACCAGGTTTTCTTTGGCCTGGTGGGAGGACATCAATACTAGTGAATATAAATGGGTTAAGATGTAAGAGCTGAGTAATACAGGCTTTCAGGGTATTAGTCCTTCAACAACTTAGGTTTAAATATCTCTTCAAGAAAATTTGTGGGTGAACAATTTTCTCAATGGATGTCTGACAATTCTAATCTTCAAGTTGAATTTCAAGAATTGGTACCCTTCAGCATTTTTGAAAAGATAAAGCTAAACTGTTGAACCCCAGCTACAACATATGGCTGAGCCTGAATTCAGCTGTTGAACCCCAGCTACAACATATGGCTGAGCCTGAAATCATCTGTAGAACCCCAGCTACAACATATGGCTGAGCCTGAATTCATCTGTTGAACCCCAGCTACAACATATGGCTGAGCCTGAATTCATCTGTTGAACCCCAGCTACAACATATGGCTGAGCCTGAATTCATCTGTTGAACCCCAGCTACAACATATGGCTGAGCCTGAATTCATCTGTTGAACCCCAGCTACAACATATGGCTGAGCCTGAAATCATCTGTAGAACCCCAGCTACAACATATGGCTGAGCCTGAATTCATCTGTTGAACCCCAGCTACAACATATGGCTGAGCCTGAATTCATCTGTTGAACTCCAGCTACAACATATGGCTGAGCCTGAATTCATCTGTTGAACCCCAGCTACAACATATGGCTGAGCCTGAATTCATTCAGGAATAACAGTATCCCCGATTCATTCACAGCATTCAATCTTGCATCCATGTTCTAGGCATTAAACCATGGTGATGGGTATGCACCTGGGGAATACTGCCATCAAATGTGGTTTTCATCAGTGATCATGTTATTTTCATCAAATCAAAATGCTGTCAGATTGGTATTTGGGGGGTATAAGCCTCATTTACAACGACAGGAAAATAATCTTTGTTATAATTAGCTCTCTTAAAGGGTGGACGAAAGGCATACTGTAAGTAACAAAAATCAAAGTACTAAAAGCACTGGTGCTGGGTTCAATTCATAGTTGTCATTTTTGTAATTGACATCATTTAAAATTATAGGCTATTTTTGTGTTACTGTAACATGAAGATTATAACAATTTAGCAATATAATTTAAAGTTTCTGGTCAAAACATTGTCTCAACTCATGACAAGACAATCAGTGATTGGTTGGGAATGCCAGACACCACTGGGGCTAATAGCTTAATTCCCACTTCAAATTTGTGACTCCCAGGCTTCCAGGTACAGTGCACCTCAGAATGTCTCATATACTCATCATAATGGTCCACCCATTATCACACACACTTGTATTCGATTCACAATGGCTCATACAGCTGTACAGTGTATTTACATTAACACATGTATATATGAAACATGGAAATTGTTATATCGTTTCGCCACAGAGGATCCACCATCCCACATCGAAAAACTTCCTCAGATCTTCTTAGTTTGTGCGGTTTTGAAGTAAGGATCATTTTGGCAATTTTTTAATGCAAAACGTTCCTTGATAAGAACTTCTCTAAAAAATGTTTGCTCAGCTCGCTGCGAATCTGTGTAAAAATATCATATACACAACGATGTTAATTCATTTCTTAGTTTTAGTCCATTTTAACGACTTACTGGGTTTTTTTGGTGTCATGCCATGCAGGTCATAATTGATATTATTCTATCACAAAAATATATCATCAAAGTCACTATTACAATTCAAAATAGAATAAATTTGTACGTTTTATGTTGTTCGTGTACACATTACAAAGTATATGACTTGTTAAAAATATTAGTCTAGTCTACTCACGTCTATGCATCACTTCACAGCAATTTCCATTTGTTATCCTGAAAAACCTTCTTCACAACCCGAAAATTTTCCTTTATCTCGCACTTTACATAAGTTTTTTTTTTTTTTAATAAAACAAACAAAAGGAAATACATCAAGAATTGTAGAAAATTCTTCAAAAAGGTAAAAATTGAAAGAAGGTATCGTAGACTACTTTGTTATTGCGAAACACAATCAAAGAAAGTAGGAATTAAAAGTTTTGCAAAGATTTTCAACTTCTGGTCGGTTCTGACAACTAAGTGTCTTTGAACAAGTTTAAACCCATTAACTAGTCTATTTCTTTTCCAAATGGAATTACAACAAGTATATTATCTTAAACTATACAATTCAACTTGGAAACATCCATTTAAAGGATTAGTTCAGTGGTCAAGTATGTCTATCTTATATAAAACATGACTTCAAAAGAAACAAAATGGGGAAGAAAGTATCTTATTCCATTAAGGAGATATCTAAGTTTAAAGTTTGGTATAATTTGTGTAAAAACGACTGAAATCAGACTACATGTATTTGTGATGTCATAGCCTCAAAGTCTTGATGTATTCTATCATATTTTGTCCTGCACTTTTGTGGCCTAAAATCCATGGATTAAGTCAAGTAAGTAGTATAACTGAATCTAGGAAGGGTATTTATAATATACCACCTGAAGAAAGTTCCAGGAAAAATAACTTAAGCAAAGTCAAGCAGTATGAAAAATGTACAATAACATTAAAGCAAAATTATGCGAAACAATATTGCTTAACATATGACAAACAAGACATTGGAAACGATACAAATTCCCTCACCACTATGCATATTCCAGACTGTCCCACATTCCATCCCAACCTGTCCCAAATGTCATCCCACATCTATACTCCATGTAATCATACCACTTGCGTGACCCACAAGTCATCACAACTGAAATCCAGATAACATCCCATCACATGCCATTCCGCCCTGTCCCACATGTCGACCCACCCTGTTCCACAGGCCAAACCAACGTTCTACATGCCAATCCACCCTGTCTTACATTCCAACACATCCTGCACACACAATCCCGAATCCTGCTCATTTGAACAGTACCCATGTCCTTTACCCCTGTGCGAAGTTACATGAATGTACATCATTCATACATCTTATATTATGTGCTCATAATTTTAAACATTTTGTACGAAAATATTGTTATGCAAATAACCTAATAGCATAACTTCACCTCAACATTAAGCGTAGACAATGCTCTTCACATACTGTATATGATCATTTGTGCAAACAAAGTCCCTACATCCACTTTAATTTAAGAGATATCATAGATAGAAATATTTTTATGATTATGCAAATAAGCTAATTAGTATGCACGCACAACCACTAATCATGCTTACTTGAACAGTACCCCTATGCCAAGTTACTGTACATGAATGTACACCATTCATAACTAAAATCTTTAACTAAAAACTTTAACCTGATTTTCATCAGTGATCATGTTATTTTCATCAAATCAAAATGCTGTCAGATTGGATATTTACAGTACATGATGTACACCATTCATAACTTAAGTTATGAAAACTTTAACCAAAATCTTTAACCTGACAATATTTTCATGGTTATGCAAATAAGCTAATTAGTATGCACGCACAACCACTAATCATGCTTACTTGAACAGTAGCCAGATGCCAAGTTACATGAATGTACACCATTTATAACTAAAGTTATCTTTAACTAAAAACTTTAACCTGACAATATTTTCATGGTCATGCAAAAAAGCTAATTAGTATGCACGCACAACCACTAATTTATGTTTACTTGAACAGTAGCCAGATGCCAAGTTACATGATTGCACACCATTCATAACTTAAGCTATGAAAACTTTAACAAAAAACTTTTACCTGACAATATTTTCAATGTTATGCAAATAAGCTAATTAGTATGCACACACAACCCTCCAATCATACTTATTTGATCAGTATCCCATATCCTCTACCATATCCTATGCCAAGTCACATGAATGTATACCATTCATAACTTGAGTTATGAAAACTTTAACCAAAACTTTACCGGACGCCGACGCCGGAGGTAGTAGTAGAATAGCTCTACTATTCTTCGAATAGTCTAGCAAATAAAAAAATTAAATTACTTTTCTTTAAAATACATTAACAATTGTTAAGAATGTGAGGATGATGGCGCCAGCTTTCCATAGTAGACTTACTACACAAGTCATTTCTACACAGATAAGACAGAGCTTTAAACTTTAATATCTCCTTAACGGAATAAGATTTTGAAAAGAAACAAAATGGTGATTTTGTTTCTTTTTTAGGTCCTCTTCTTATAAGATGGACTTGTTTGACAACTGAACTAATCTTCTAATTGGTACAGTGTTGTAAATGTATTTTCTGCAATGACTAGTGCCATAAAATGTGTACAACTTGTACCAATTCCCCAATTGAAAATTACTGTTTACTTGAAAACTTGGCAAGCCTACTAATACTGAAACTCATAAACAATATAAATTAAACCTTTTTTAATTTTTTAGGTAAAAAAATAAAACAAATTTAGAATTACCCTTCAAAAAGAATCATCTTTAAAAATTAAAATTGAACTTCACCAACTACTGTATACTGTACATTTATCCCAGCAAATCTTGTCAACAGCAAGTAAATACAAATTTAGACAAAAAATGAATGTGACAAAAGAGGCTAATGGCTACACAGAACATTTAAAGGAAGGCTGTTGAGTGTGGCCTTCATTGTATACAGTATAACCCCATACTGGATAATACAGTATGTCTGGTTACTCCAAAGATCTCCAGGCATGGACATGGGTCATTCATGCCAATTCTGGCTTATTTTATACATCTTTCTTCTCGTACCTGCTTCAGTATGTCATTGTACCTAATGTAGATTATATTACAGGGCAAAGTGTAGCTGAACATTTGCTTATATGAGTGGTGTTACTATATTATTCAACTTAATTTAAATACCAGCAAAAGTTCCACACTTTTGGTCTAAAGTTTTTAGCAAGGCATAAAAACTTTCCAGTATGATTGGTTATGATCCCTTCAGGAACCACCAGGGTACACAAAAATGATGGGGCACTCAGCACTGTGTAAACAGCTTGAATTTTTCCCTTTGCTCTTAGAGTACAGTACACATGTTCACTGTCCTGTAACTACAATCACGGTGCGGATCACTGACCCAAATCATTCAATTTTCCTGGATTCAAGGGTGTCTGCCTCAATTATCTTCTACACAGGTAGTTGTAACATTTTTTTTACTGTTTGAAAAGTCTTTTCATTCAAGCAAGGGCAATATTTGGAGAAAAAGTAATGGAGTGAAAAATCTCTTTTACTGAGAGGTACAATATGACACCACAATGACACCCCTCTGGTAATCACAAGTAGATTGCATTTCCAGCCAGGTGGAAACATGATATATGAACCTGTATGTTTGTTTTGGCAAATAATACTGTGCTGTCTGCTAGCTTGGGAACCCAGCATCAAAACCCATGGAAAATTAAGCATGTACACTGATGATTCAAACAGGATTTTTCTTTAAGTACATTTAAATTATGTATAGAATAAAAATGCAGGCAGGTTTAGAGACAAAACAACTCTTCAACCAGCACAATAAGTGTATTGTTCTTGTCTTTTTTCTAACTGACACAAAAGATATGAGGGTACTTTTTGTTGTCAAGAGTTCATTTTATTAAAGAACTTTCAATATACTGGTACAAATGATGCACAACCAACTGAAATTTGAGCTCTCATTAAAGCATCTTCACATTCTTCCTTTTAATTGGCAATGAACTGCTGTGCTAAATGTGAAAAACACACAGTGCCGGTTCACCATTTCAAGTATAATAAAAAATATATATACAAAAAAACCATACAAACTTCTTGTATCAATAAAATTAATTCCTTCTTCAATACAAGTAATGGGATTAAGTCCTCTGATTTAGGCATTGTAAAAAATCTCCAGCACCCCTCCCAACCCCCCTACAAATACACCCAGCATAATATGCCATTTTTAATGGATTTTATATGCATGCACGAATGTTTAAAATGTGATAATCAGATCTCCAAAATAAACAGCATAAAAATAAAAAAAAATTAATAGATTCCTTTAGATGATAAATATAAATAAATAATCACACTATGGATGTCATCATACTGTATCTTATAATTCTTAAGAATTCAATATATCATCTTTTCTCTCAATATTTTGTAGTAGTTTTAAAATGTGAAGCCTAGTCATTCGAGGGTGTGTGTATTCTGGCATATTGTTGGAAAACTTCTAAAAAAATATTGAAAGTTTCATAATTAAAACAATATAAATACCTCAGCACTTTACATCTATATTACCCTACATATGATTATAATTTTCGAATTTCTGTTTGCAATTTATGTACTGTATCTTACTTATATCATTTGATACAAATTGAAAGGGTCATATGGGTTTAATAGAAAATTATTTTAAAGTTATGTTGAAATAATTGTTTTATCCACTATGAATACATTTTTCTTGTAAGAGAAAGATGCCATGAAAAATGAAATATGGCCTAATAAACATTATAAGTCACCCTTTAATTCCTTACTTTACACTGCTGCAGTGCAAAATTCGTCAGTCTTTTACCCCCACCATAAATTCATAGGCTAAAAATATTATGACTTACCTCTTCTTCGACGGGTGAAGAGGTACCGTTTGTTTCCACTACACTGACAGTCGACATTCTTGCTCGTTTTCTGTGAGGTCCCTCCTCGTCTTGTGTATAACTTTCTTCCTCTGCGTCACGATCCTCCTTCGTCCTGATGACCGAGCCGCTGGTAACCGAGGCTGGGGCTGGAACGACGGGGTAAATACCCGCTGTAATCACGCTGGAAGGAACTGACACAAACGGAGTTTGTCTACTGTGGAGTAGACTGTGTTCGTTGAAGGCCTCCGTGGTAGTTGATTCTTGCAAAAACACCGCCAAAATGCTCTGCCCACCTCTGCTCCTAACCTGGTATCACAAAAATAATGTTTGACTGAGCTCTTTAACTGCAACTGCAGCCCAACACTTGTTGCAACTGCATCTTGATAAGTTTTTCTTAATCTTTCATGTAAACAAACACGTTGTGAAGTGCCAATAAATTGGAAGAAAGTGTATAATTACAAAATAAAACAAACAAATGCCTTTGGTGTTTCTTTAAAACACAAATCTTATCTTTCTAAAAGATAAAGTGCATAAGAAGACGTGCCAAAATCAAAACAGTGATAAGCTATGTGTGAAAAGTGTACGGCGTGCACAACTACCAATAACACTACGATATGATACGAATAGTGCGCCAATGTAATGTGCTGTTTGTATATCTAATCACGAGGGGATGGAATCAGTGTAAACGCATGGTAACCTGAACTGTCAAGTAAGTGATGAATATTCACATCAGTTTTGGTTCACCTTCATTGGGCAAGAATGCGGTTTCTTCTTTGATCGATTTGTAACTTGGATATTCATTAGGAGTGGCGGGGAGGGCAGGGAAACTTTTCTTTTCGTTCAAAGCTCTGCTGATAAATGCTTCAAGGACTGAGCTAGAATTAGTTTTTTGGGGGTTTCATGAAGTATTCATATTAGTATATGAGTACTATGGGGTTATTCAGTGGGCAAGACTATGGGGTTAGTCAGGGGGCAAGGTCTCTACGCTACCTGGGTTCTACGGGGAAAATACTTTAGAAATTTATAATGTGGGAGGGGAAAGATGAGTATCAGAGCAGTACAGAGATCTCCCTGGTAAAGAGATAGGCTAATGGATGCAAGAGAAGGAGGTATTAGGGAGCTGTTAATTAGAATCAAGGAGCGATTTTTTAAATAACTACTCCTTGAATGTAGCAAGGGAAGGGTTACATACAAAACACACACTGGAACAATTGGAAATTTCTTATCGGTGTGCACGCTTATTTGCAACAACTTCTGTCTACATCCACTAATTTAAAGTCACTAATTAAAGGACTTCTTCTATTAAATGAATTAAGACTTACACTACCGGAAATTTTAATTAGAAGTATTTTGATTCAAAAATCCGGGAAATTCTGGATATGAAATTTATCATTATCAAAAGGTTTTATGGCCAGTGGCGACGCTACGGAGGGCAATGGCGAAATCGCTTTTCCCTCACTTGCCACCTCACCCCCTTCTTCCTTCCCTTCCTCCCACAGAAAAGTTGGTAAGGTCAAATATTGTGTCCGATCTATAAGCCGTTGTCCCCTACCAGTGGCGTAGCCAGCATTAGAAAAGTGAGGGGGTCCGAGAAGGTCCTAGATCCTTCGCAAGAAGAAGTGTTCAAATTTAGCCAACTTCAGTGGACAATCTAGTTACATTTTTGCAAAGAATATATACAAAATCAAGATTATCCCAATTTTCCTCATAAAAGTTCGGGGAGGGTCCGAAGCCCCCCCTCCTAACTGTGGATACGCCACTTATCATGGATAAAGCTGTCCCTTTCTCTCCCCATCATCAAAATCTTGGCGCCGCCATTGTCCATGGCAGGGAATGATTTAGTAACGCCATTGGGTATGGGTAACTAATATATTTTGTCCTCATTTAGTATTCACAGTACAGTAATAGTTCCTAATCCAGCCCTGCGTATATATATCTATTAATCTTTCTCACTTGGGAACTTTATCAGACCAGACAAACAGCATCGAAGTTTCTCAAAACTTTCCTGAACTCCATGCATATGTGTCAAACATATCACCAGCGCTATACGTTTTTTGGGGTCTACTCAAAGATAATGCCGTAATGTAAAGACGGTGGCGTGCTTCTTGTCATGCATGCATCACAAATATATTATAATAATTATATCTGTGCTATGCATGAACTCAAGAAGAAATTTCCAGCACAGACAGCACTGACCTGGACACCAGAAGGTACAAGAAGTGTGGGCAGACAAAAAGAGATGTAGAGGAAAATCGTAGAGAAGGAGAGAAAGCAGTTCGATTTAAATTCATGAACGGAAGCGAGACGAGAGGCTGCCGACAGAGTAAAATGGAAAATAATGTTTTCTGACCCTATTCCCCACGAGGGGAGAAGGAATTAAGTTAAGTCAAGTATGCATAAAGCCTTTAAAGCTACACATTTGAGGGCGTTTTGGTTATTGTATTCAGCCAATGAAGCCAAATTTTTTCAAGGATAACCCACCACGGGACAGTTCTCCTTCTGTAGTGATAAAGTTGATCTTATTTTAGTGGCGGACCTAGGATTTGTAAAAGGGGGTTGGCAAGGAAGAGCATGTGAATTTAAGTTGAGGGAATATATTGCCACGATAGCGGCAATCCAAGCGCGAAGCGCGAGACTTTGGGCGTGTGGATGGGCTTGGGGGGCGTGGGGACCTGGTGGTGGTCCAGAGGCTAGGCTCCCAGAAGCTTCAGGAATATTCAATATTTCAGGGTTTAGATTGGGCGCAAAATGACTCAAAACATGCTTAATGTTCAAACACATTTTACTCTCAATTTGTCAAATTGATCTATGCCCATGGTGGCCGAGGTGTGGAGGTTTTAATAATTATTGAAAGACTAAGCTCCTATCTATAACCGTGGATGTAAGTCCTGCGTGAAAGGTGAGGATGTCCTACATCCTTTTGATCCCCAAAAAAAAAAGTACTTAATGACACACACGCTTATTTGCAATTTGGTAAGAAAAAGCACTAAAGTAATAGCACATCTATTCTAAGTCTATGCATCAACGTAATTTTAACCATTGGCGTTCACTCTATCAATCCGCCTAACATGATTTTGATCAATTCACACTAAAAGATATAATTGCAAAATTCTTATTGCTCAGGAAATATTATATGTGAGGAAGCATAAGAAACTATTGCCTCTTTTTTTTTGACCGGAAAATCAAGGTGGCTAGCCACCTAAGTCCCCCCCTCCCCCTTCTTCCTTCTCTACCTTCTGGATCCGCCCATGTATTTGGAGGAGATATTTTATTCTAAACGGAGCTAAACAACTGAACAAAGAACTATGGACTGATGGACATCTATGTGAAAGAGCATGGAATTTTACTGAGTAAAACAGTCTTTACAATTTGTAAAAAGCTTGTAATTGTGCGGATTTTGTGATATAGTAAGAGAAACACATCTCAATTCTTTATGTACCGGTACTTCATTAAATTAAGTTCTTCAAATTCAGCTACTTGTGAATTTCAGAATGTCTGTTTTAGATACATGATGATTTGGAAAACATTTTGATTCTTGCCCGAAGTCCAATGCTATATTTCAAACAACATTGCCAGAGGAATAAAAAAACAAAGGTTTTACAGAGGATGCACAGGATCCTTCCCCCTTTAATGTCACATATTATTGCGCAATAACAGCTCAAAATTAAAAATGCTGTAAATTGGTCAATTCTTAACCAATTTTGATGTGATGTTTTGCTGTTTTAATGGTTTACATCATATTCTAAACCAATTAAGCCCATGTTGCCTCTAGCTGTCCATAGAAACACAAGGTTCATATACATGTCTTTCATAAAAACCAAAAACGATGACCAAGATCGTATTAACAGATTAATGTACTGTCAAATTCCGAGAAGCAATATGATTTTCCCATAGGCGGCGGAACTGGGGGGCACAGGGGCACGTGTCCTCCACTTTTCTCAAAAGTTCAAAAAGTGCCCTTTTTCAGAGAGGAAAAGTGCTTTTTTTCTGAGGGAATAATGCTCTTTTTCAGCTAGAAAAGCTGCCCTTTTTAGAAAAGAGACCTGCCCTTTCAAACATTAAAAAACTTTTTCTTTAAAGACTATATATCTGACATTTTTATTGAAGAAAGTAACCCAAATATTGCCCTAAAAAGACTAAAATTGTGAAATTTCACGCGCTTTGCTCGCATACATTGTTTTACATTTTCCTTAAAGACAAAGTTGAAGGCCTTAAAGCCTATACAGTACACTCTAAACAAAAGTTGTGTAGAAATATTTACACATGTCCTGTGTGCCTGTGTAACGTCCATTCGTTGGATCAAAATTACACAGCTAAAAATGGGGCGGAGTTTGATTAAATGTTATCTGAATACATCTTTTTTTTCAAGATTTATATCAATCTGCTTTGCATAAAAAGCTTATTTTTGCACCAAATTATTAAAGAAACTATACTTTACTCAAATCAAACTTATTTAGTGGAGATTTAAAACAGTAAAAATATTTAATCAACTTTACTTTTAACATACCACTACAATTTTAGTCTAATGAAATTTTTGGACTCGCACTTCAGTACATGCAAATTGCAAGCTCGTCATGTAATTCAACAAAAGTGTCTCTCACATATATAACATGCGGGGAGTAGATATTTACCCAATTTCACAACAATTTGTCAATTTTACACAACTATTAATAACCTTATTTAACACAGGTATTGAGTGCACTTTACAAAACTATTGTGTTAGTTACCAAACATACATTGTTTTTACACAAGTGAGTGGTAAGTTTTACACAACAGTTGTGTAACTTCTTTTACACAAGGTTGTCTTATTTCTACACAACGTTTGCTAGGTACACTATGTGCACAGCTGTTGTGTAATTTTTTTACATAGCTTGTGTTGTTATTTTGTTTTTGTTGTGTTTTTGTTTAGATATTTGACTAGTTCATACTAAAAAGGCTTTTCCTCTGCCTACCCTTGTATTCCCATACTGCAGCTCAAAATGTGTAAAAACTTTTTTAAATAGGGCTTTTCTCATTTTCGAGAGCCACCCCAATTTTCACTAGTGATGGGGCATCTTTGAAATGAGCCATGTAGTGCAGAACTTAGTATTTGGACCCGGGCCATTGTAATGACATAAACTGATGTGCCCTCTGCTCAGTATCTTCTTTGTAAAGAATAAAAGGTGCCCCTTTGATAAATAAGTATTATTCAAAATATCAAGATATATTTAAGTCCCGTTATAATTATTTTTTTCATTGACAGAGTAAAGAATGTAACACAAACATCAAGCAAAATACCACAAATTTCACTCGTGGAGCGCCTTTATTTTGAGTTATGCCACTGACTCGCTGACTGGGTGTGAATTTGGGGCATCTGGCTGTCTGGTCTGATACACCGAGTTAAATTTATTCTCAGCAATAAAATGATGACCTCCTAAATAATTATCAACAGATCTAAGAATTCCTTATTTGCTTAGTTTTCACATTATTTTAGACATTAAACAAATTCCGATTATTACCAACCCAATTGGCTAATCATGATAGTCAAAGTCCTTCCGATTTCAAGACTTGATCTATAAATTTTCCAACTTTTGTAGATTTTGGTGTAAATTTGTTCTATGTTACCAACGTTTGGGACAAAATATCTTGAATGATTGAAATGGGTCACCAGTAATTTCCGGACTGATATTGTTTATCAATTTTCCGGGGATGGAGTGAGGGTGACCTTATAAAGCTATTGTTGTATACTACTGTGCTACCATCATGCAGTCATGCTTTGAAAATACGACAGTTGAAAAGTGCTGTGCCCCTCCCTATCAAAAATCTTCCACCGCCTTTGGATTTTCTCATAGACATAGCCAGAGGCGTAGAAGGGTCACCTCTAAGGGTAGCAAAATTCCAAAAGAAAATTCCTGGTGACAAAAAGTTGCTGCTAATCAGGAAATCCCCTATTTTTGATTTATTTGTTTATTTTGATTTCTGGGAAATTTCCTTCATTTTCTGAAAATTTTCTGAATTGATGGAGTTTTCTTCAATTTCGGGAAATTGTTGTCAATTTTTGATAAATTTTGGCCAGTGTTTGTAAAGTTTCAGCCAGTTTTCGGAAAATTTTGGCCAATTTTTGGAAAATTTGACCAAAATATTATATCATTTTACCATATTTTTCATTTATATGTTATTAATTTTCTGGAAAATTTCACCTCCCGCAACCGGGAACAAAGCATGCAACCGGGAAGGTGAAATTCTCTTGGAGGGTGGGGAGCAGTTTCCCCACTGCCCCCTCCCCTCCCTCGCTTCGTACGCATGTGCACATAACCGATCAGCCGGTGTGATTTAGCCTACGATTTACTTAGGAGTGATAGCCGTTGCTAGGTGTGATTTTGCGTAAAATGGGGGCGGTAGCCAGGGTGGGAACAACGTTTTACTTTTTGGGACATTAGAAAATGTTTAGATTTTCTGCAAGTATACTAAAACAAAATTAACAAAACTGAATGCTTTTGTTAAGAAGAAATTTGTATTTTTTTTTTTTTTTTTGTTTCTTTCTTCTTCTTCTTTTTTTTTCTCCATCTTTTCCCCCCTTTCCTTTTCTCTTGCCCGCTTCGTTTCTGTTTTTATTTTGTTTTTCTTTCTCTCCTCTTTTTTTATTTCTAAAGACCTGAACAAATTTTGAGACCGTTGGTGCCGTGGGCCGCAATGTTTTCATACCCTGTGGGTAGCATACTCTGATGGGAGGAATATTTCATATCCCCTCACCCACCACCACCCACCCGTTTTGTTGAGCAAAATATAATGACAAAACGGCACCAAAATCGCATGGCTTTCCGGTTTCCTCAGCATCCACTTAAAGAAATATCTCGTCGTCGCTTGCTACCTAGCGACCCTCAGTGAAGGGATCGTCAAACAGGGGCGTAGGAACCGGGAGCGATTGGGGGAGTGGGCAAGTATCATTCTCACCTCCCAATAATGAAGGCCTGACAAATTGATTTTGAAGAATCAGATCCATTCACATCTTCTCTTATTCCAAAGGAACAATTTTCGTTAAATTTCCTTCATTTTCGTATAAAATTTCTTTAATTAATTAATTTTTAATTTAATTAATTAATAATCAAATCTTCCCCACACCCCCACCCCCAATGTGAAATATCTTCCTACGCGCCGCTGTCGTCAAGTATGGATAGTGTCCACATCTGAGCACTGTGCATGATTATGTGGGGCCGTCATAATCCATTGGCGGCTGTATAAGAGATTTTAGTTGGAGGGGCAAAACATGAATGGGTTGGGGAATAAACATGTTTTTTAAATATTCTATTATAAATATAATTAAATACAAAAAAGTAAAGATTAGCAAATCTCTGGCTGTTTGGGGGCAAAAGCACTATATAGCCAGCCGCCCCTATGACCACTGCCCATAATACTTTTGGTAAAAAATATATATTTTCAACCCGACCAGCCCAGCTAATGGACCTATTTAACAAATACATCCCGGAACACATGCAGCGTTCAGTTGTAAACATTTGCATATATGATAGATTTGATACTTACTCTGATCAGGAAACGTGCAAATGAGAAGACGCGTTAGCATTAAAACATCTCTCTGAGTTTTAGCAGTTCGAGAAATACAATCAGAAATGAGTTTCTTTCAACCTTCAGTGTCTCGCAATGATATTATATCCACACTTTACAGTGAGTGTAAATTCAAGTGAGTATTAACCAGGTTAACGCAAGTTGCCAACTGTTGGCACTGTGATCTTCGTTCGTGTAAATAATTTAACATTTTTTAAAATTACGGTTTCACTTAATACTATAATATTATATGAAGTTATATGAAATCCATACTCAGCTTAAAGTTCTATAAAGCATTTTACTTTCTGTTCCATTCACGAGAGCAATAGATAGTCATACATTAACCATGAGGCCATTTTGAATTATATAGTTACTGCTTAAGTGAAAGTGTAGGCTACACATATCAGACAAAAGGAAGTCGTTGTTATTACGTTATTTTCAGTTCTATGTTCATTCAGATTGATGAGTTCACGCTTTTTTTGACTACTCCTCCATGCGTAGTGCCTTTCATTTTCTATCCCATTGAAAGAAAAGTGAAAGTCTATAATGTTTACTTTTGATTCCAAAATAACTTATAAGTCAAGGATAGGAAGGCATATGAGTCAAGGATAGGAAGGTATCTGCGACAGATCTACATGCCTATACAGCGGCGGCGCTATTACCGCCCGACAGGAGAGGGGCGTCTCACCACATGGGCACAATAGGCAGTATCCCGGGGACCTGCAACTTTAGGCCCTGTAAATATTTCATCAATTTAAAAATTAACGTTCATATAAATGAGTAATAAAACATAAGAAGCAATGGCGTAAATGTAAACTTAGGGCCCCCTTGTGAGCAAAATAAACGTTGGACCTGGTGTTTGATCTTTGGAACGAGGCCCCATCGGGAGTCCTTATTGTTTGTGACTCGGCACAGCAGCGCCCAAGCGCTTCAAAAGTTTTAATATAAAATTGAAAAATATTGTACAATTATTTAATATTTTGGTTAAAATTCCCGAAAAGTGGTCAAAACGTCCGGACACTAACATTTTTTTCAAAGCGTTCGAAATAATATGAATTAATATGCCCCTGCCTATGTGGACATATAGGAGAAGGTCGTGTATTTTGGACCCGTCGGTAATTTGGACCATCAATACTTCAGAAAGTTATACAATTGGTGGCAGCATTCCACTGTACCACATGGACGAACGTCTCAATACGACAACATCCTCGTGTTAGCTTTAAATTTTCATGGTACGTATAACCTTATTTTTTTTTGTTTTATCAAAATGATGTTATTTTTGGGCATTAAATTTGTTTGATTCTTTCACGACTTGCTTAGGAGGGTATTGTTTTAGACTCGTATTTCAGCAACCTAACTGTCATATGAGTGCGCTGGAGTGCCGGACTTCGATTAGCCTAGTGTTAAATGAAATACAATGACAATTACTATTGTGTAATATGGACCACCCAGCGTGTGCATTGTGGACCAGTGGTTCAAATTACACACATTGGGTGGTCCATATTACACACATAGAGTGGTCCATATTACACACTACAGTGGTCCATATTACACTCACACAAGTTAAGCGTATTTTTGGGGAAATTATTCAATATTAAACTATATTTTTGTTATATTTATATGCAGATCATGACTACTCGCATTGCCTGAAGAGTAAAGGGGAAACATGATAAATGGTCCCCGGCGTCAATGGAGTCTGCTATGCAAACTGTAAGAAATGGTGGCGGTCTAAACAAAACCGCAAAGGAATATGGCGTGCCGAAAGCGACACTAAAGAGACATTTGGACAATATTAAAGAGGCGAACTCGTCAAATGTGCACAATATTTAGAATTCCTTTCAAATTTTTTGATTGGTTTAAATTTTGTTGCGCGATTTGTTGTCTCGTATTACCGTGGCTCTGAAGGGGCATTTCTTGTTCACGAGTTCACGAGATTTTCGTCACGAATTTACGACTTCACGAGTTCACGAGTTCACGAGTTTTACAATACGAATTCACGAGCTCACGAGATTTTCGTCACGAACACACGAGTTCACAACTTAACGAATTCACGAGTTTTTCATCACGAATTCACAAGTTCACGAGTTCACGAGTTTTTCGTCACGAGTTCACGACTTAACGAGTTTCAATAAGTTTATTGTTTATAAGTGATCACGTGTTGCGCCAAGCGGGATATCGGTAGCACGGAACTAATGAGATATCACTCCGCTATTCAAAAATAAGAATCCTCAGAGAAAAGGGTAATAACAATATTTTAGAAGTCCCATTTCACAGGACAGAAAGCTGAGGTGTTGAAAATTTCGGAAATGGCACAGAAAGGATTGGACTTGACCATGCATATCCAAACTTGACAAGATTTGTTTCAGTAAAAGTTTTATGAGGAACTAATTTACCATGGACCCATACCAAACTTTGAGTGATTTGGTGAGGGCGTATAACACCTCTTCACTCTAGCCTGAAAAAAGGGTCAACATTTCTGGTTACCCCTATTGAAAGTACCCTCATCCGAGAGATGTTAGACGGTACTTGTTGAAAAAGATCCCAAATCTATAACATTCTGGTACAAGAAGGACCTCAAACTTGACTCTTTCATCATAGGCTTTAATGGGGCAAATAATTATTTCCGTGCTACCTGTAGCGAGACTGAGTATATGTACATTACATGTAGGTCTAAGAACTTAAGAAGGAAAGTGAACTCCTGACGAAAAACTCGTTAAATCGTGAACTCGTGATGAAAAAGTCGTGAATTTGTGACAAAAGAAAGTTGTGATGAAAAAGTCGTGACGAAAAACTCGTGAACTGGTAAACTCGTGACGAAAAACTTGTGAATTCGTCACGAAAAACTCGTGAATTCGTGACGAAAAACTCGTGAAGTCGTGAGCTCGAAATGTCGTTCAAAGCCACAGTACGTATTGCAAGGTATATAGTTATTTAAAACCCGTTAGAGTTCACTACACGAGTTAGCCCAGTAGATTACGGCTATCGGTAGCAATTTTTTTCCTTATCAACAGTCGTAAGTTCGAGCCCCGATAGAATCGTTTATTGCGACTATTGCTTTTATCTTCTTCTTTTTTTCTTCTCAGTAATTTTCGTTTGGTGACTATTATTGTAGTATCATAATACTATTTTTTTGCTTTCTGACAAACGCATTGTAAAAAAAAAAGTTTCACAGTAACGTAATGCGCTGTGTATGTAACTCGGCACACAACATACGTGCTAGTGTCTGGCTGTACAAACCATGGAGTTCTCTTTTAACTCCATGTACAAACAGACAGTGGGATCAGATCTTGCGTCCACAAACGGAAGTGACGTCAAAATATCGCATCCCCAAATTTTGACGTATTTTAATGAGACGAGCCTACCTCTTCAACAAATATGCCATAGACGATAAAAAACACTTAGGACAACAAGCGGATTTGCCCGAACAAATTGAGCAACAACTTGTTCAGCATGCTATGGAGTTGGGAGTCACGATTCTATGGGCTAAATCTAATGGACTTGAGAAGACTTGCCTTCCAAATCGCTGCACGTAATGGGATTCAAACACGTTTCAACGAAGAGCAGAAGTGCGCCACAGGTATTCCTAGCGTTATGGCAATCGATATACTTACTACATATATATAAAAAGGGTAGGTCACTTTCTAACGCGACTTTCAAACCGTATATGAAAATTCCTTTTTTTTTGACCACTCGCGAATCTTAATTACATTTTTTGACTCAACTCACATTTGCTGGAGACTCCCTTCTTCGTTTATAAGCTACAGTATTTGTACTTTTTTTCTGATGAGATGTACAAACGATGGATTTTTTCCGACATTACAGTCATGACAGTGTAAAAGCCCAACAATTTGTGTTAAATTCGGCATACTGCATTTGATGATTATCCCATAAACCTGTCACATTTTTGCTACATTTCGTTTTTCATTTTCGATTTCATGAAAAAGATTGGATCAACAGCGAAATTTGTTGTGACTGGTTGGATCACTTCATCAAATATACCAAGCCAAACAATGGTGAAAAGATACTACTAATTCTGGATGGCCACAAAAGCCACACACATGATATCAAAGCTTTGGAAAAATCTAGTTCTGTTTCATCTATCCTTATGCGACCCAATATTCTCAGTACATGCTAATCCCATGTCAGCACAAGCACACAAGAACCCACCCAGTTCGTCGTCTGATGACTTCACTCAAAACCAAGCCAGTGAGTCGTCTTTGGCATCACTGAGGAGTGGACAGAAGCATAGGTAGAGCGTATCAGATATCAGTCCTCTTCCAAAAAAGGTCTACACTGCTGGTACAAAGAGAAAAACGTCGATGGGGGCTACAGTGTTGACAGAATCCCCACACAAGAATAGCATTCACGGCGCCTACAACTAAACGGGTGAAACAGTCTGGTCCTACAAACAAGCAGCAGCAAAAGACAGACTTAAGTAGATCAGCTAGATCTCAGCAAACATCTCAACGGCCTCACTCAAGATGAAGACATATGCCTTGTTTGCGGGGAATCAACTGATAACGATTGGATTCAGTGCCAACAATGCAAGATGTGGGCACATGAGGATTGTGCAGATCTGACTGACGCGGAGTTTTACTACTGTGATACGTATTATACTACTTAAAAGTTCATCGTTAGGGTCTTAAACAGTTCTGTACAAATGTTATTTGATAGTTTATTTCATTCCTCCTCGTAGGGAACTACCGTAGTCATTAGTTTAGAAAATGAATAAAGGCTTATTCATATTTTCAAGGAGTTAGAAGACTTACCCTACCTTGAATACCGTACTATTATTAATTTAACAAAACATTTTGTTCATGAAGAGCAAAGAACATACAACCCTCATTAACAAACTGGGTAATGCAGCTGAATGGTGTAAATTGGACCAGTATGGTCCATATTACACATGAAGATGGTCCAAATTACAGATGTCGTGTGGAAATTGGACCACTAGTTCACGGTTTTTTAGATCCAGTTTTCAAATATTGTATGCATATTCCGAAGAAGTTACTCTATGGGCAATGTTAGTTCATTAAACATAATTTACTGACGGTTTTATGTTTTCCTTCTTGTTTTCCATTTTGTTTTTATTCAAGTCTTTTCTTAAGTGGTCCAAATTCTATAACTTTCTCCTACCGGTTGTAATCCTCCAAAACCTGTCATGATATGATAATGGATAATTTTTCAATTTAAGATATTTTGCTCAAACTTCACCAAGAGCGTAGATCCCGGGGGGATGGGGGTATTTATCCCCCACTTTTTGAAAAGGGAATGGTATGTATAATTATCCTCACACACACACCACACACACACACACACACACTTTTGCCGATAACACCGCCGCCAACTTTTCAATTTTTGCCTCTTTTGTTATTTGATTGAGAAATTGCGAACGATTCCCGTATATCACAAAACTAATCATAAATCAAGAAAATATATACTTCTATCTCAATACCACATATAATAGTTATCCTGACTAAACTCACGTGATACAATTTTGTAATTTCTGAAGCTCTTGATGTGACCTTAAACTAACGATACTTAACAACTCAGGGCTCTTGTGTTTCATGCAAAGATACAAGACGCAGCGTTAATTTCTATGACAAGTGATGCATTTGCTCATCACCGCAATGACCGGTATTATTTTACTCAGGCCTGCCATGGAGAGGGGGGGATATTTATCTCGCATTCGAAAGCTAAAATGTAATCAACCTGTTTGTTATTAAAAATAACTTTTAATTATTTTGGACTCGAATTTCACCCTAAGTGTACGGCCCTTTACTGTTTTCTACGGCTTTTAAACTGTTAGAGGTAAATGTGTTAGGACCCTAAGCATGTTTTGATGTTATTTTGGGGCCAATTTTAGCCCTAAAATATTGAATATTCAGGAGCTTCGGGGTTCTTCGCCCCTGGATCCCCACAATGTCCCTTAAGCGGGCCCCTGGACCCCACGCCTATCAGCCATCGCTTCGCGCTCGCATTGCTGCTGACGCGGCAAACTAGTCCTCCAACAAAAATCACCCCACCCCACTTCAAAAAATGGATCTACGCCCTTGATCTTCACCACAGCCGTTTCCATATATATATATATATATATATATATATATATATATATATATATATATATATATATATATATATATATTTATATATATATATATATATATATATATATATATATACATATATATGTATATATATATATATATATATATATATATATATATATATATATATATATATATATATATATATATATATATATATATATATATATATATATATATATATATATATATATATATATATATATATATATATATATATATATATATATATATATATATATATATATATATATATATATATATATATATATATATATATATATATATATATATATATATATATGTATGTATATATATATATATATATATATATATATATATATATATATATATATATATATATATATATATATATATATATATATATATATATATGTATATATATATATATATATCCACAATTGTTTCTCACCGTGTTATGATTAAAATGACGTCATATAGAAGTGCCCTTTTCTTGAGTTTTCCTCCCTCCCCTCCCCTCTTTTCTCATTTTCTTGTAGGCGTTGCTGGACATCTTTCAAAAGAAAGGAGATTTGTTTGTATAATACACAGAAGAACGTCCAGCATATAGGCGTATGTGTAACGTATGTGCGTCTGTTAATAGAAAAAATATAAATGATAAGATTAAAATTGTATTATTTCTCGAATAATCAATGCAAGTTTCCTGAATCATATTTATTTCAATTAACATGGCTTAACAACACCAAAACCTATATTTGTTTGTCCCGTGTTTATGGCCACGAAAGCGACGGGGAAAAATTGGTGGGGATCCGGAAATTAATGTAGAGGCATGTTTGAAATAATTCACAAATAAGTCACAAACTTTTAATAATTTCATCTTTATTCCCAGGCGAATTTTGAAAGCCACTTAAAATTAAAGGTTTAACAAAGGAATGAATGCAAATAGGTTTAACTTTCAGGGAATAGTAAAAGACTTTGTGAAATCATTTTAATTTAACGCCCTCTATTCATCCAACTTTTTTCACACAGATCTGCCAGTCTGTAGAATTCGGATTGGTTGGTGATATATTTAATTAGTCAAAGCACTGGTGACGGACGGATTCGTTTCTTAATTGTCATTTGTTTAATTGATATAATGTAAAGTCTTCGTACATCCATTGATTTTAAACCTTTTGTGTTAACATGAAAGATAAATAACAATTTAACAAAAACATTTCAAAGCTTCTCATTGGTCAAAAACACTAACTCAAATAATAACAATACAATTAATAATTTGTTGTGAGTGTCAGACATCATTAGGATATTTTAGCTTCAAAAATGGTGAAATAAAAGGCGACATCACATTCATAGTAAACCCTGTATGTTAACTTCTAAACCATATAGTTAATTCCCAAACCACATAGCGTTAGGAAGGGCCACCTCTCAGGAAGGGCCGCCCGGGTGAAAGAATCCCAACAATTTCCCGATCACAAGTGGAAACATAGTAAATGAAGTTCTATCACTGATTTGCTGCGGATCGGAAAACCTTCAATTTTTCCGGAAATTTTCTTCAATTTTCAGGAAATTTCAGTTAATTTTTGGGAATCTTTTTTCATTTTCAAGGCCTTTTCCTTAAACAAATTTTCGGTGAATTGTTTGATTTTCTTCGATTTTCGGGCACTCCATAAAATTTCTGTGAAATATATGCATTTTTAGGGAAATGTTTTTATTTTTTAGGCATTTTGAAGAAATTTTTGTCAATATTCGAGAAATATTTTTTCAATTTCGGGCACTAAGTAGTAAGTTCCATACAATTTTGGTGAATTGTTAGTACAAGTTTAGGGTAAAGTTGTTCCTTTATTTCAGACAATTTTCATTCTTTGATTTTGTGCAAATTTTCTTTAAATTTCGGAAAAATTGTGAGAAAAATTAAATAATACTGCTAAATTTTTCTTCAATTTTACCTTCATTTTTGCAAAATATTTATTGATTTTCTGGAATTTTAGCTTATTTTCGGTCACTTACTTTAACATTTCGGTAAACTGCTTGTCATTTTTCCAAAAATCTTCATTTTCCACTATTTTAGGAAATTTTCATCATTTTAGACAATTTTCTTCGATTCTGTGGAAATTTTTGTTAATTTTCGGAAAATTTGTTGACAAATTTCATATAATTTTACCAAATTTTAC
Organism: Chiridota heheva; assembly: GCA_020152595.1. Taxonomy (NCBI): domain Eukaryota; kingdom Metazoa; phylum Echinodermata; class Holothuroidea; order Apodida; family Chiridotidae; genus Chiridota; species Chiridota heheva. The sequence continues at coordinate 1,363,831 of JAIGNY010002198.1, forward strand.
CAAAGTTTAGGTTAATAGTATCTCAATTTTACATCCCAAACGGGAAAACCAGATAGGTGAAATCCTTTTAGGTCAATTTTAATTTCTTTGCACGTCAACAAAAAAGTGGAGGGCTAAAGCCCCCACCCCCTCCCCTGCACTCATCCACTTCTCCGAGCATCCTCCGTTTCCGCGGTCTCTGATCCTCATTTTGTAAATAACTATATATGTAAGAAAAATGGCGAACTTGATTGTCTTTTGTTTAAATCATTTGTCAGTTTGTTGTCTGAGATGTCTTTCATAATTATTTGAAGTGCTGCATGCGGCAAACTTGCCTAAAGTCTTTACCATACTGACACCACACCCAACCAATTTCTAAGAAAAGACTTTTCCATCCTTTTCAGTAACTGAGATTTAAAGAAAGAATTGCATAAAGATTGACATGCCCCTCCCCTCCCCGCCCTAACAGATCAAACTTTGATCAGCCATTACTCAACAATAAACAATGAAATAAGTGTATGGAAGGTAATAGAAAGTGGGAAACGACCATTGAGTGGTGCACTTTCTGACCCTATTAGTATACAGGTATAGAGTTCAGGTGTACCAGCCATCTTGGGGAAAAGGATCACAAAATGTGCGAAAAACGAATTATATTCCAAATTAGGTCTATAGGTACAAAATTTCCTCTCAAAATGTTTGGCTTGCTCAAAATGTTTGGCTTGCTCAAAATATTCGAATTTATGGAAGTATTTGCTAAAAATATCTGATTTTTTGCTCAAAATGTACGACTTTTCTCTCAAAATATCTCCAGGTTTTTCCTAAACATTTATAAATTATTTGTTCAAAATTTCCCGTTTCGGTGCGGGGGTGGGGGGGGGGGGGGTGGAGATAGGATTCGGAACTTTTGTATGGTTCCCCCGTACCCCTTCCCTGCAAAAAAGATTTTCAAATAACAGATCCTATACAAACTGACAAACATCGTTAGTGCAATATTACATTTCATACTAACCATGCCAATTGGGCACATAACAAAAGCATACAGAGACATTTTACAATTTTATTTAAAAAGGTATGCATGTAAAAGTTTCAAATGGGCCAAAAAATCATTTCTAAAATGTCGGAATCTTAATACTCCCCCATCCACCAACCCCCCCTCCCTCTACCAACCCCCACCTCTACCAACCCCTCCCCTCAACCCCAAAAAAAAAAAAAAACCTCAAAATATTATATATGCCGATTAGTACCTGCAATTTGAGTGAATACAGGAACTTCCAAATTTTGTGAACTACGATTATGCATGCATGAACGACTGGACGATGCGTCTTTGCAAGCGCATCACGCAGTCATGATCGATCATGCGGTTAGTTTCCCCAAGTAAATCTAACCTTGCATTACAAAGATAAATTCAGTTTCGTAAAGTCTTCAAAATTGAGAAGGGATAGCTTTGCACCCCTCCCCCCTCCTTCCCCCTCTACAACCATGTTTTGTCCCTTCGACTAAAATTTTACCGCCGCCTATGGTGATAGTTAAATTCGTATTCTGGTACTGACAGACTGGTAAAAGGTTCAATTCCCGGCCCTGGTCTGGTGGTCCTGCGTTGTATCGTTGAGCAAGACAAATTTATTTCAGTAGTTTCAGTCAATTCAGCTGTAAATTACAGATGTTGCATGCTGGAGCCTAGAAGGATAATCTGCGGCGGGGTGGTGCTCCGCATCCAGGGACCGTCAGGCAGAGAGTCGGTTTTTTCCCTGGCATGCCTAGTTAGACGATAAGTAAAATATATCTAGCTATGACATAAAGAACGATGAATGGTTATGATTCCAACTTCATTTCTTACACTTAAAAAAAACAAGGAAAACGGTCGCAACCGAAATCGAACACGGTATCGCACCAGAGCATAACTCCTTATCCACTGAGCCACTGCACCACCTGAGCCACTGCACTTCCTGAGCCACTGCACCTTCTAAGCCACTGCACCTCCTGAACCACTGCACCTTATGAGCCACTGCACCTGAACAACCACCAAAACCACTGCACCTCATGAGCCACTGCACCTCATGAGCCACTGCACCTCATGAGCCACTGCACCTCATGAGCCACTGCACCTCATGAGCCATTGCACCTCATGAGCCATTGCACCTCGTGAACCATTGCACCTCATGAACCACTGCACCTTATGAGCCACTGCACCTCATGAGTCACTGCACCTCATGAGCCGCTGCACCTCATGAGCCACTGCACCTCGTGAGCCACAGCACCTCGTGAGTCACTGCACCTCATGAGCCACTGCACCTCATGAGCCATTGCACCTCATGTGCTACTGCACCTCATAAGCCACTGTACCTCATGAGCCACTGCACCTTCTGAGCCACTGCATCTCCTGAACCACTGCACCTCATGAGCCACTGCACCTCATGAGCCACTGCACCTCATTAGCCACTGCACCTGAACCACTGCACCTGAACCACTGCACCTGAACCACTGCACCTCATGAGCCACTGCACCACATGAACCACTGCACCTCATGAACCACTGCACCTGAACCACTGCACCTCATGAGCCACTGCACCTCATGAGCCACTGCTCCGAACCACTGCACCTGGCCACTGTACTTCATGAGCCACTGCACCTCATGAGCCACTGCACCTCATGAGCCACTGCACCTCATGAGCCACTGCACCTGAACCACTGCACCTCATGAGCCACTGCACCACATGAACCATTGCACCTCATGAACCACTGCACCTTATGAGCCACTGCACCTCATGAGTCACTGCACCTCATGAGCCACTGCACCTCATGAGCCACTGCACCTCATGAGCCACAGCACCTCATGAGTCACTGCACCTCATGAGCCACTGCACCTCATGAGCCATTGCACCTCATGTGCTACTGCACCTCATAAGCCACGTACCTCATGAACCACTGCACCTTCTGAGCCACTGCACCTCCTTAGCCACTGCACCTCATGAGCCACTGCACCTCATGAGCCACTGCACCTCATTAGCCACTGCACCTGAACCACTGCACCTGAACCACTGCACCTCATGAGCCACTGCACCACATGAACCACTGCACCTCATGAACCACTGCACCTGAACCACTGCACTACATGAACCACTGCACCTCATGAACCACTGCACCTCATGAGCCATTGCACCTCATGAGCCACTGCACTTCATGAGCCACTGCACTTCATGAGCCACTGCACCTCATGAGCCACTGCACCTCATGAGCCACTGCACCTCATGAGCCACTGCTCCGAACCACTGCACCTCATGAGCCACTGCACCACATGAACCACTGCACCTCATGAACCACTGCACTTCATAAGCCACTGCACTTCATGAACCACTGCACCTCATGAGTCACTGCACCTCATGAACCACTGAAGAGAGTTCACTGAAAATATAATCTGAATTCCGAACCATGCATATCAAAGGCCGTTCTGCATCTCATAACAAATTTAGGCATAAATTGCGGAATAAGTATGTTTATATCATCCTCCGATCAATAGAAATCGTCTACCTATTCTGATTGGTTCATCGTAATATGTTGTTTGTTACTTGCAGAACATTGTCTGATTGTACGTGTTTGGTGTACCTTGCAATCATAATGCGACAGCATTTTATATTTGTTATAATATCAAACATGGAGTAAACATTTATGCAAATACCGTCATGCAAGCTATAAATTCCTGAATCCGCATAAGCCTTGATATCGTCAATAATATTTCTTGACAAATAATTCCATGTTATATAAAATCAAACGCAAAATATCATTACAAAAAGAAAATTTCACTCGTGATACTCAACAGTCAGACAGTATAGAATGAGCTAGACAATCACTTATTGCATGGCCAGACGGGCTTGCAATGAATGTCTGTATAGTGATAATTAACCAGTTAATTATTTCAAGATTGAGTGTAGTTTTCATGAGAAATCATAAAAAGTGAAGTCTCTCGTAAGCGCTAGGGTAGGAATCGTGGACAAACCATGGACTGGTGGATATGAACAAATCGCTTGCAATGTCTATCTATCATTCTATGAGTTACGTATTCTTACTCTTGTTCAGTTGTTATTTTATTCATAACTTAAAAAGTAGTTATGTAATATTTCCTTTCTAGTTTCACTCACTTGATTATAAATCATAATTAGAAGAGGATCATACTAGCTTGTGTATGGGAGACGTTTGATTTGGGGACGGTCTTGATTTTGCCCGAATAAAAGGAGGATATTTTACGAAAATTGAAAGAAATTTCCAGAAAATTGATAGAAACTTCTCGAAAATTGAAGACAATTTCCTGAAAATGAAGGAAATTGCACGAAAATTGAAGCAATTTTCAAAAAAATCAAGGAAATTACGCGAAAATTGAAGCAAAGTTGTGTTTACGGTTGTTCGGGTACCAAAGATATCAATTATTTTCTACTCCATATCATTTTCTTTGGTAGCTATGCAATAATTTCTGTCAATATTCATCAAAGCTACTCGAAAATGAAGGGAAATTACACAAAAATTGAAGCAAATTTCACGAAAATAAAGCAAAATTCACAAACAGGAAGGATATTTTACGAAAATTAAAAGAAATTTCCAAAAAATTAATACATAGAAACTTTTCAAAAATTTCTCGAAAATGAAAAAAAATTGCACGAAAGTTGAAGCAAAGTTGTGTTTATGATTGTTCCGAGTACCACAGATATCAATTATTTTCTCCATGTCATTTCTTTTGTAGCTATGCAATATTTTTTTCTCAATATTCATCAAAGCTTCCCGAAAATAAAGGAAATTACACGAAAATTGAAACAAATCTTACGACAATGAAACAAATTTCATAAACAGCAACGATATTTTACGGAAATTTCCAGAAAATTTATAGAAACTTCTCGAAAATTTAAGAATATTTTGAAAAAAATAACATTGAAAATTGAAGCAAATTTCACGAAAATGAAGCAAATTTCACGAAAATTGAAGCACATTGATCAAAAATGAAGGAAATTACGCGAAAAATTGAAGGAATTTGATCGAAAATGAAGGAGATTACGCGAAAATTGTAGATCTAAAATTGAAGACATCTTCTCCAAAATAGAAGTTTTCATGCAAGTGAAGGAAATTGCACGAAAATTGAAGAGAAATATACAATGACGAAAATGAAGAACATTGCGAGAAAATTGAAGCAAATTTTACGGAAATTGAAGACAACTTCTTGAAAATTTAAGAAATTTAGAACACTTAGCAACGAAGTCAAAATGAGAAGATGGAGGTGGATTGAGCATGTATTAAGAATGAAAAGGGACAACCACTGCATGACAGCATTGGCATGGAAACCAGAAGGGAGAAGGAAAGTAGGACGCCCAAGAACGACTTGGAGAAGAATGGTCAGACGGCAGTCAACAGGTGAAGGAAAGAGAGGAACTAGGGTGGAGTACTTGAAATGAAGTCAGACACGTTGCCAGAGACATGATACGTTGGAGAGAGTACACTGCAGCCTTATAGGACACATGATCCGAAGAGGGCAGTGAGTGAGTGAGAGTTCCAAAAATAAAGGAAGGAAATTTTACTAAAACTGAAACAAATTTCACGGAAATGAAGGAAATTTTACGAAAATTGAAGGAAAGTTCACGAAAATTGAATATTTTCGGTACAAAAGAAGCCATTAAATCTGACTCTTCAAAAACAATTCGTTAGACCAAGTTATTCCTTTATTGTGTCCCTTTTCCTTTTTCCCGAATATATCTAACTATTATGCCCGAATATTTTTCCCGAATATTTTCCCCCGAATATTTTCCCCGAATATATCTAGCTAGTTTGTTTACATAGGTATGCTTTGCATCCGATTGGCTGGCGCTTCCACCCCCCCCTCCCCCTCCCACACACACACACACACACACTGCCACGCCTCGTATCGTCGTACGCCTATGAAGAGGATCATTATCAAAGTAAAACAAAAATCATTATTTTTGGTCTGTCGGTAGAAATTGAAATGTTTAGGTAAGATTATAGTGTTGACTTCTATGCACCATTTAAATTCTACAAAAGACTGAAAAGGGGCTTGTAAATGTATGTGACTTGTGTACATATTAGAATATGTGCTGCTGAGTAGACAGCAGAAAGCGATAGTATAAAGCCCTTAAAAGTAATTTTGATGTATAACAATAAAACTACATGAGAAAAGATGAAAGCTACGATTATTTTCTATAAAGATGAAGAACTTTTGATTTCATTTTGAAGTAGACGAAATGTGGTGAACCTCTTCCTCCCACGGTGATTCAATGCTTGGAGCAAACTTCATGACAGCTGATGATTACCATAATCGTGATTAAGAAAACTTTAAGCAAACACTTTAACTCTTCATTAATAAATGGAACGTATATGATCCACTGCGGAGAACACAAATTAAGATCGAAACATATGCAATTCACAGAGTGCAGTCATCCCTTAGTAAATCTATAAAATTACATTTTAATTTTTTGGCAAGTTTATGCCATCACCAGTTCACTGCACTGTTAGAAATAATGGACAAAATTTGCCCAGCTTTTTACCCAACGTTGGGCATCTATTCAGCAACCTAAACAGTTGGGCAAATATTAAGCAAAAATCAAAATAGGTAAAATTAAAAACTCAACAGTTGGAAGAAGATTTACCCAACATATGAGATAGTGTATATATAGTGTAGAAATATTCAACCAACTGTTGGGTTTTAATTTTACCTATTTTGATTGGTTAATATTTTCCCAACTGTTTAGGTTGCTGAATAGATGCCCAACGTTGGGCAAATATTTTTTAACCAATTATGTGTACTGGCATGTTTACTGGCAAGCTGGGCATTAAATAATCCTAAATTCAATCCATGGAAGGTAATCATTTTCTGTTCAAACTACTTAATTTAGAAAGTTGTTTTAATTAAAAAAGTATAACGTTTTTACATACGTCAGGACAGGCCCCAGGATGTTTGTCTAGGGAGTAAGTTAGTAAACGATGGGCTTAGGCCTACTACACTATCTTAGGCTCTACGATTAACAGTTAATGAGACAAGCATTAAATGACATCAATTGACATACTGTAATCTGGTAATGCTATGAATTACCATAGCGGCCTAATCTATACCGTAAGCTTAGCTTAGCGTAGGCCTGTAAGGGTCAAACGTTTACTAACTTACTCTCTAGGCCCAGGCCTACATCATGAGTCCTGGCCTGATGGATGTAAAACGTTCTAGCTTTTAATCAAACAAGCTTTCTAAATGAGGTACTGTGAAAATAAACTTATTACCTAACATGAATTTAATTATTTCAGGAATATCTAACGTTAATCCCCAGCTTGCCAGTAAACTTCCGACTTGATCTTCCATGCCTGTCTACTTGCATTGCATTGCATTGCGATAGCGCGTTCGCGTCGTGCAGTAGCGCGAGAGCACCTATTATCTGATTATAGGGTAATTTCATTCAGTTCCGGACAATTTTCTTCGATTTTCAGAACATTTTCTGAAAATTTCTTTCATTTTCGGGTACTATTTTTTTAATTTGCAGAAAATGTTCTTCAATTATCTGATTATTGTTGCTCATTTTTGGAAAGTTTTGCTCATTTTCGGAAAATTTTGGTTATTTCCGGAACATTTTGTTTCCTTTCGGAAATATTTTGGCCACTTATGGGGTAATTTCCTTTAGTTCCAAGGAAATTTTATTCGATTTTCAGAACATTTTCTGAAAATTTCTTTCATTTTGTGGCTACTATTTTTTAATTTGCAGAAATTTTTTCTTTAATTATGCAAAAAAAATTGCTCTTTTACGGGAATGTTTACTCATTTTTGGAACATTTTGCTTATTTTCGGAAAATTTTGCTCACTTTTTAAAATGTTTTGGGGTAATTTCTTTCATTTTCGGACAAATTCTTTCGATTATAGGTTCATTTTCTTCCATTTCCGGGAAAATCACCGTTATCTGTGATTGGTATCTAAAAGAATTTATGGGTCAAGTAGTCCATCTTATATTAAAGAGGACTTCAAAAGAAAGTTTAAAGGTCGACTTGCTTGGTCGACTTGCTTGGTCGACTTGCTTGGTCGACTTGCTTGGTCGACTTGCTTGGTCGACTTGCTTGGTCGACTTGCTTGGTCGACTTGCTTGGTCGACTTGCTTGGTCGACTTGCTTGGTCGACTTGCTTGGTCGACTTGCTTGGTCGACTTGCTTGGTCGACTTGCTTGGTCGACTTGCTTGGTCGACTTGCTTGGTCGACTTGCTTGGTCGACTTGCTTGGTCGACTTGCTTGGTCGACTTGCTTGGTCGACTTGCTTGGTCGACTTGCTTGGTCGGCTTGCTGGATCGACTTGCTTGGTCGACTTGCTTGTTCGACTTGCTTGTTTGACTTGCTTGGTCGACTTGCTTGGTCGACTTGCTTGGTCGACTTGCTTGGTCGACTTGCTTGGTCGACTTGCTTGGTCGACTTGCTTGGTCGACTTGCTTGGTCGACTTGCTTGGTCGACTTGCTTGGTCGACTTGCTTGGTCGACTTGCTTGGTCGACTTGCTTGGTCGACTTGCTTGGTCGACTTGCTTGGTCGACTTGCTTGGTCGACTTGCTTGGTCGACTTGCTTGGTCGACTTGCTTGGTCGACTTGCTTGGTCGACTTGCTTGGTCGACTTGCTTGGTCGACTTGCTTGGTCGACTTGCTTGGTCGACTTGCTTGGTCGACTTGCTTGGTCGACTTGCTTGGTTGACATGGTCAGCTGCCAAGTTTATCATCACGCGCCATAGAATAAACAACAATGGTATTGCGCATATACCGTCCCGATCCCACGTTGAACGGGCGTATTTTACCAAAATGTAGAACGCACCTAAGCATTATTTCCAACCAATAAGAAGATAGAACGCTTGCGTGAAGATATCATTGACATATTTTGAGTGCGTATTTACGTCCTCTGTGCCGCCTTGAGGGTATTTACGCAAAATTGTGCATCGTACGTGCCTGTTATTTATGTACGACGCGTACAATTTGTATGTATTAATATTTACAAAAGATTAAGGGCGTTGAGGTAGTCAAGTTTGAACGATTATAATAGTGCGCAACAACGCAATTGTCGCGTCTTAATGAACGCGCCTGGCGATTTTCTTTGTTTCTGCGCCCGGTTTGCATCCTCACTTTTTCAAGTTATACGCTCGCGTTTACAACCTTAATTGCAACGCTATCATCCTATGCACAAGGCACTGAATTCATTCCATAGGATTGACCAATTTTACCCATATATACAAAGAAATCAGGAAATCTACTAAAACGTTAGTGAGCCTACACCTTAATGCAATGCTGTTGCAATACTATGCAACAATACCGAAACAACACACTTTTACTTCCGATGGCTACCATCAATAAGATTGACCTATAAATCCTTTAAGATACCAATCACAGATAACGGTGATTTTCCCGGAAATGGGAGAAAATATACCTTTAATTGAAAGAATTTGTCCTAAAATGAAAAAAAATTCACCAAAACATTTCGGAAAGTGAGCAAAATTTTCCGAAAATAAGCAAAATCTTCCGAAAATGAGCCAAAATTCCCGAAAATGGCAAAAAAATCCCATAATTCAAGAAAAAATTTCTGCAAAATAAAAAATAGTACCACAAAATGAAAGAAATTTTCAGAAAATGTTTTGAAAATCAAATATAATTACCCCATAAGTGGCCAAAACATTTTCGAAAGTGAGCAAAATTTTCCGAAAATTTCCAAACATTTTCCAAAATGAGCAACAATATTCAGATAATTAAAGAACATTTTCCTGCAAATTAAGAAATAGTACCCAAAAATGAAAGAAATTTTCAGAAATTGTTCTGAAAATTAATGAAAATTGTCCGAAACCCCATAATTGGCCAATAAGTTTCTGAAATTTAGCAACACTTTCCGAATATTGGCAAAATTTCCCGAGAATTTAAGAAAACTACCCGCAAATAAAAATAAAAAATTCTGCAAATCAAAGAAAGTTGTCCGGATACGAAGCAAAATTTCTAAAAAGAAAGCAAAATTTACCCAGTGGGCATATAACAAGTCAAAAATTTATTGAAAAAGTCCGTTTTGTGTATCGGCACTGCCATCCCCACCCCACCACAAAGAATTTCTTGAAGTTAAAAAGGAACTGGATTCATGCATAGGCCTAAATTACATAATACAGTCTGTAGCCTTGCAAACAAAAAACAAATCATTGTGGATAAGATTACTGCAAGTCAGATCATGCGTCTTGACAGGGGGGACTCATGCAAGGTGTTTTTTTTTTTTGCTTTTTTCCAGTGAGTTATTAACTCTTTGGTGATTTTACAGCCAAAGATCCAATCGCTTTATAATGTAATATGGTTGAAATAACCTATTTAAGCTATTTAGCTATTCTTGGCCTTTTTATAGCCCAAATCAACAAAAGTTATACCCCATTTGAACAAATCATTGGAAGAAATCCCAAACGGGATGTCAAGCTCGATTAACATGTGCCAGACCGTAGTTTAACTTTACAGCCAATAAAAACATAGTTTTCTTCCAATCGGAGATGATCGGTGGTATTTCCCGAGACAATGTTTTTATATATGCTAAATTCCTTCGGATTGCGCCGAGTGAAATCCGAGTATTTGAAAGATTTTTCTGTCGCGTCTCTCAGGCGCGACAGGTATTGTAAACTCCATGCTCAAAATCCGCCATCTTTTAATAGAGAACTATACTTTAAATTTTACTAAATAAAGAGAATATGGACTTCAAATTAAGTGTTATTTATTAAAGGTTGTATTTTAATGATTACTATGCTACAAGCAATTTCAGCAAAGCTAATTAAGAAATTTATTATGTTATTTTTATTCGCAAAAGTTATGTAAATTGGCAACGTTGAGGAATGTAGACGAAAACTTCCGGAGCCAATCCAATATTTTAATAGCCAGGTCACGTCTAAAAAGTGATATGAAGAATGGTATTATTTAAACATTTTTACTGTTTCAGAAACTTGATAGAATATAATTATTACACCAAAATATTTTTTAAAGAGTCATAAGTGAAGGAGAATAATATTATTTGAAATGAACGAGGCTATAGTCTCACCAGACGTAGTGAGATAAACACCTCACCCAGTCTGTCGGTAGGCACTACATGGCATACTAGGCAATACTTGCAGTCAATGGCGTAGGACCCCCCCCCCTCCCTCCCCATCCCCCACCCCCTCCTTCCCTTCTCTCATCATTCACGATTGTGAGAAGTGTTTTTTTTTTTGTAACAAAGAAGATTAGACAATTAAGTTAGTAGAGGACACGACGTGCGTGGCAGTACACACACGCTCGCAGTGCAGTGACCTGCCACCTGCATGTACACATACTAACTGTTTGCCGTATGATACACATACGCAGGCGCTACGTCGGTGTATATGATGTAAAACTACATTTTACGGCCAACTGTGGTCAATTCAAATTATTATAATTGGGGAAACTAAAATCGGACCCGGGTTTGGACAGAGGTATTATAAATTATAATCGAATAAATTAAAAGAACAAGCGCCGAAAAGGTTTATATATTTTATAAGCCCGATATGGGATTTTCTTCCCTGAAAAGTGGAGGCGGAAGCATACTTCCGCCCCTCACATTTTTGATTGGGGGCTATAAAATAACAAATCCAAAAAGACCCTTTTCTTAAACACAAAATAGCCAGAGATAAATGTTTTTCATTCAGGCAATCTTCAATTTTGATATAAAAGATGCCAACACGTAAAAGCAAACCAAGAGTGTATTTTGCTGTGCGCTTTTTTTTTTTATCATTTCTTGACCCGTTATATTTTTGCGCTACGCCCAAAATCTGTCAATCATCTCACATAAGCCCGTCCAACATTGTTCCTCTATCTAATTTGTATACCACCGGCGTAACGTAGCGTATAGTTTTCAACGTGCGCCTGCAATTAATGGATCGTCGAAGCCTATTTTCACGCACATGAATCTAAAATACGCCCGTTTAACGCGGAATCGGGACCGGCTATGCCCATTCGCATCACCATTGTTGTTTACTTTTGGCGCGTGATGATAAACTTGGCAGCTGACCAAGTCAACCAAGCAAGTCGACCAAGCGCTTTTTAAACATCTGAAAGTAGATGGACCTTTTATGTATGACGCTATGCTCGGATGGTTTGCGCCGCTATTATACAAATTGTTGTAGCTGTCTAGAAAATTGAAGTGAGTTTTTCTCAAAATTTCGATACGAATCATCAACTATTGGTACTCATTTTTCTCTGGACTTTGCATGGTTATACTTCACCAGCTCACTGTATTTGTACTGATTGTAAAATAAATTGTACTCAAGAAATAAATGAGATGGCCTAAAATTTCAAAATGAATCTTAGTTTATTCAATTAATTCCCCAAATCTAAAAGTGCAGTTACAACTGTTCAAAATTGATATGTGTTTTCGATTTACTTTGTTATACTTATGTAAATCATGTAGGCTTACGACTGTACGAGAGAAAAGAGAAATGCAGCAATAAAAGTAAAAATACAGACAAGGATTTATTTTATATCCACGGGCCAAAATTACTTGCCCTATTTTCGACAATTTGCTGTTGCATGCGATAAGAGCGGAGAGCGTGATAGAGAGTGACACGCTTGCAAGTGAGCAAGACCGATTATTCGTTATTAATGTCTTTCCGGAGGTAAATCAAAGACATGATACAGACATAAAAAATAATGACGTATCGTTTGATCCCCCTTTATGAGATATCTTTATTTCTTGTGACACACATTTTCTTGGTCTTTTGTTGTAAAATTTTACTCAACTTAATTTGACAAAAGATTGATGATTGACTTTATGTAAGTCTTTTAAAGTATGTCCGTGGGGTAGACAGGTAGAGGAAGTAAGAGAGTTAACCCTTCAGAGTTAAATAAGAAAAGAAATGTTCATGTTTTGGAAGACTTTTGATCTAATTTACGCAATGCCCGGTGAAACAGATTCAGATGAAATCTTGGTAGAAATATAAAACAGACTATATTATAATTTTGAGTACGTGCTCTTTTACAGTTTTGAACATAGCGATACTTTCAACAACTTACATGTTTTTGTGAACGTGTTTGCATGTGCTAATAATAAAAAGCTCCTTTCCCGCCAATTTGTTGTTCATAGTTAAAATATATTATTCGGAAGGCCATTCTATATCTTGTGAGATGCAGTCTTCAGAAATTGAAATGGCATATTCAGTTTTCAAGCATGGGTGTAGCCAGGGGTCGTAATAAACCGTAGCCAGCTAGGTATTTGAACTGTTGAAGGGGGATCGGTTTTTTATATTTTTAATATTTTTTTATGAAAAGGCACTTTATTGTATTCCGAAAAAGGAACATCATAATCGCGCTTTACATTTGAAGGACACTCTCGAGGAAAATGGGATTCGCTTGCTTGGCTACGAACATGCGAAATGGTCGACCGACCAAAAAGTAAACTAAGGAAAAGAGGTCCAGAAAATTTGAAAGGTCTGAAATCAAAGCTAAGCAATATAAATTTGATATCAGATACGCGAGTTGTGTTTATTCGTTGCCAACGTGTAACAGAAAATGTTACCGAAGTCGTGAATTGTAAACAAGTTTTTGAATTATAATCCTCCATCATCGTGTAATTATTTCCCCCTTTGTCTCTTCACCAGCTTCAGGTGTATCTTGTCGACAGTTCGCACATTCTGTATAAATTGTCTTTTACATAAATGTATTAAATTGTAATCTGTAATGCACTCTGGAACTTTTGTGAGTTGTAAACAATTGGGGCGCGTATATTATATAAAACAAATAAGCATGCATGGTTAACTGTATTGGGGACCAATCTGCAACCTATTTTAATCGGTTGTATACACATATGGCGTATTTAGATTAAAGGATTTATCTCCATATGAAGTTTCTTTCCCAGTTAGTTTATTCATATATTTTTTCAGATAAAACTAGTCCAAAACATTAATTTGTCGACGGTAATTCCGTTGCGTTTTCATATTTCCTTTCATTATATATATAAAAATTATTTCCGTGGTGATACGATATGGTAATCCATAGAGATTAAATTTCTTTGTTTTTTAAATAATCTTTGTCAGGATTATTGAATCAGCAACATTTTGCAAATCGTCCTAAACAGCTAAATAAATTTGCTGTTATCTGTATGATAAGATACACTTGTCCATCAAGGTTTTTGTATTTAAAATCAATGTTTTTGGATGTAAATATTTGTGTAAACATTTCAGACACCTTGAATTGCTTTATATGCAATTAATGGGCAGTCAATATATGCAATTAATGGGCAGTCAATAAGTGGTCTGCAATATGTATCATACAAGTGAAACCTCTCTGACGACTGTAACCAAGTATATTAAATGTAGGCAAGTCCTATTTGTCTATTTGAGTTACAAACCGCGGGCAATAATATTATACAAATTGTTGTAACTGTCTAGAAAATTAAAGTGTTTTTTTCTTCAAAATTTCGATACGAATCATTAACTCTTGCTACTACTAATTGCACTTCTGATCGCACAATTCAAGAACAAAGGAAAAATTAAAAAGTTTCAGTACAACACGAACGTTATGTGAAAGCTACAATGTACAATACAGTAAAACGTACAGCCTAACGTAACAAGTGGAGTTCGCCAATCATAAAGAAATAATGGCTCGGAACTTGAGTCGATATTTCCTCTTTATCCACGAGGAAAATGTTTTCAAAAAGTTAGCATATCGCTGAATTAAGCGATATGCTAATATCTGATTCAATGAGACTGATGCTTCAAAGTAGCCTAGGTCAATGTGACACAGCCTGTTATGCATTGCTGTGTCCTTATTTTTACGTCACACGCCTTTTTTTTGTAATGGTGGAAGTCATCCGTTTATTAGGGTTGAATTTTTCACTTTTACGCGAATATCTCATAAACGAGTGGAAATTTCTGATAGATGTATGTTAATGAAATGTTCAGAATATTAAAAGGAATATATTTATAGAAAATCGCTACCTGTCCATATACCTTTAACAACATTTTATTGATCTGTATGTTCAATATTTGCAAGCTTCATTAATATTTACGTTAGAGAATCAGTAACAACACTTACTTGTTTTAACTCTTCAACTGCAAAGATCAAGTTCAAGAACAAAGGAAAACTTAAAAAGTTTCTTGTTGCACGTAATTCTGTAAGTTTAGGCCTAGGTGGATTTTTGTTTTTAAATGTCTGCATCTATATGTTGAATATTTGTAAGCTTCATTAAGTTCATAGATATTTACATTTACATTAAAAAATTAGTCATAATATTTGACTTGCTTTATCTTTTTAGCTACTAATTTCCCCCGGACTTTGCATGGTTTTATTTGACCGACTCCACGATGCGCTTCTGATCGCACAATTAAAGAACAACGGCAAAATAAACAAGTTTCTTCATTAAACGTATAGGTCTGTAGGTTTAGGCCTACTTGGCCAAAATATCTTTAAAATCTTCATCTATATGTTACATATTTGTAAATTTCATTAAGTTTAATAGATATTTACATTTATATTGAAAAATGTGTTATAACGTTTACTTAATTGTTTAAATGTGCATGACAGTCCCACAAATTTCAGATTTACTGTATTCACTTATTGGAAACTGAATTTACAAAATATAAGTCTATATATATATACATATATATATATATATATATATATATACATATATATATATATATACATATATATATATATATATATATATATATATATATATATATATATATATATATATATATATATATATATATATATATATATATATATATATATATATATATATATATATATATATATATATATATATATATATATATATATATATATATATACACATATATATATATATATATATATATATATATATATATATATATATATACATACATATATATGTACATGTATATATATATATATATATATATATATATATATATATATATATATATATATATATATATATATATATATACATATATATATATATATATATACACATATATATATATATAGATATACATATATATGTATATATATATATATATATATATATATATATATAGATAGATATATATATATATATATATATATATATATATATATATATATATATATATATATATATATATATATATATATATATATATATATATATATATATATATATATATATATATATATATATATATATATATATATATATATATATATATATACTTTGTCAGTATATATCTGAGTAAATAAATGATGAACCTTTCATAACAAATATAGGTCTACCTTTATTCTTCGTCATAAAGGTCAGGTATTGTATGTAGATAAACATGTAATGCAACTAAATGTTTCTGAAATGTTTACACAAATACTGACAACGTGATAAATTGCTAATCATCATAAATAAAAAAAGCTTACTAAATAACTTTATTCTATATAGATAACAATTTTTTTTTTTATATAGGACAATTTGCACATTGCTGCAGATTGAATAAACCAAACAAAATTATGTTTAGAATTGTAGGCAATCAATCTTTAATCTCTCTATGGATTACTATCGTATCACTCCCTGACTGCGGACAGACGGAAATTATTTCTTATATATAATGAAAAGCAAAATAGAAAGGCCGTCGACAATTTAATGTTCTGGACAGCTGAATAAGTTTATCTCAACATTTGAATAAATACTAATTAAACTAACTATAGTGGGGCAAAAAACTTCATCTGTTTATATGGAGATAAATCTTTTAATCCAAATGTGTAAATAACCGATTAAAATCGGTTCCAGGCTGGTTCTCCATACCTAACCATGCATGCTTATTTTCTTAATATATATATATATATATATATATATATATATATATATATATATATATATATATATATATATATATATATATATATATATATATATATATATATATATATATATATATATATATATATATATATATATATATATATATATATATATATATATATATATATATATATATATATATATATATATATATATATATATATATATATATATATATATATATATATATATATATATATATATATAATTGTTTAGTGCACATATATATATATATATATTTCCCAATTGTTGAAAAACACACAAAAGTTATAAAGTACACGAATAATAATTTCATATATTATGTAAACGAAAATTGATCAAATGTCTACAAGCAACATACACCAGCTGGAGAAGCGACAAAAAGGGATATATCACACGATAATGGAGGATTAGAATTCAAAAAGTTGTTTACAATTCACGACTTTAGTACAACAGTTTGTATAAGCATTGGTTAATAATGGATAAAATAACCTGCATGATATAAAATATATTCATCGGGTTTGATTTTCGACATTTCCAATGGTTCCGATAAAACCAAGAGGTAATTTATTGATCGATCTGCCGATTTTCGCCAAATAATGAACACTTTGCCAAAGCAGTATGCTATCGCTTAAAAGGGAAGTACGATTATTACCATGGTGCACCTTTTGAGTAAATCTGCAGGAAGCAACGCAAGCGCGCTATACCGCTATAGAAGACGGAATAAAAGATGAAATTATTTATAACAAATTTATTTGATGTTCCTGCCCGTTAAAGACTTTTCCAATTTGCAGATGCTCACAGGCAAATAAATGCGATGAAAAATAATTTTGGGTTTGTTTCTGGTTGAGTTATAGCTCACAAAAGTTTAAGGAGTTTCCATAATTCAATACCCAAATGTAATGAGTATATACGATGTTTTTTACATAGCTAGGCCTATCTTGATTTATGTCGGCCATTCCTAAATTAGTGTTAATTGTATTCACTAAAAGTGATCGGCATAAAATTGTTTCACTTTACCTGTTTATTGCTTTTAAGTTTGTTTGGAGACGAGTGGCGCAACTATGGCCATGGGTTCCGTGGTAAAATTGGCATTCAGATTATATATTTACGTTTGAAATTTTCCATGCATTGGCTTATGAGAAGGCACAAAATAATTTAAATTTGGGGGGTGGGAGCAGTGGCGTAGCCAGCATACAGAAGTGAGGGGTCCGAGGAGGTCCTCGATCCCCTCCCAAGACGAAGTGTTCAAATTTAGCCAAATTCTGAGGGCAATTTTTCCTTTATATAAGCAAAACAGATATTAAGAAAAACATCATGCCCTCCTGACTTAGGCGTGCTGAGAACACAATTCTTCGGCACCGATCTTAGTCGGGCAGATAAGTAAAATGTCGGGTGCACTGTTTAAATCAGAGATATAATATCTTAATCATGCCCGATTCGGCGAGATATGACAATCACATGCATGTCCTCCCGTCTCGGCATGGTGCTGCCAACATAATTCTCAGGTCACTAATCTTAGGCGGACAGGGATGTCATTGGCTACTGTGCAGCCCCTTCCCCCCCCCCCCCTCCCCACCCCCGCCTCCCGCCACAACCACCACGCCAAACACTATGGGGAAGCCACTGCTTAAAATTCAATGTTTATTCACAGATTCATTGCGATTTTTCTTTCGTAATAGCTTTTTAAGTCGGGCACAAAGTCACCGCCCTCCCACCACCCACCCCTACCCCCTTCCCAGGTGAGATGGGAGGAGTCATTTGACATGAAGTATTAGCTTTTAAGATATTATAAAATGTTTTTTTCGGAAGGTGCATGGAACTTTATAAATACATAGTGACGCTACTTCCGCCACGGATGTTGAATAGCTT
>JAIGNY010002198.1:1385000-1482500 GCA_020152595.1 Chiridota heheva
GATCATTTTGTACAGCATTACAAGGCGTTGATCTGTTCTTCTATCAGCGAAAGGCTGCCATTTGACGGTTGAGATCATGTTTGATACACTGCTGTATCACCCATAGTTGTTGCATACATATCTGGCTGCCTTGCGTTGGACCGCTTCCAGTTTGTCAATGTCTTTCTTGAGATGAGGATCCCAGTGGCGCAGTAATACAAGACAGATCTGACAAGCAATAAATAAGCTGTTTCTTTGATCTTTTTTCTATTGGTATGTCTCAGGTTTCGGCGGATGAATCCTAGGGTAGAAATAGCTTTACTGCAGATTTTGTTTATGTGTCCTGACCATTTTAAATTGTCGCTGATGAGGACTCCAAGATATGGGTTTTCTTGGTTTGTTTCAGTATATGCATGGTTATGCAATGTGTAGTAGTAGGTGTGAGAGTGTTTGCTTTTATGGATTGACATCAGGTAGCACTTAGTTGCATTGAATCTCATTCCCCAAGTCAAGGCCCATTTTTGGAGTGAGGATAGGTCTTTCTGTAGTTTTATCAGATCCTTTATTGAGGTGATGGGCCTGTACTCTAGAGTAGACAATCGTCCGCAAAGAGTCTTGTCTGTGATGAGACTTCTTTGGGTAGGTCGTTTATGTGGCAGAGGAAAAGCAGTGGTCCCGGGACGGTACCCTGTGGTACTTCTGAGTCAACAGGGCAGTATGATGAAAAATTTCCTTCGACTAGGATGCGCAGTTTTCGCTGAGTTAGGAAGGATCCAATCCACTTATGTATGTTTCCAGTAATACCATAATGCTGCAGCTAGTGCAAGAACTTCCTGTAAGGCACGGTGTCGAAGACTTTGCTCAAATCTAGTATTACCATATCTGTTTGCTGTTTGTTGTCAAACTTCTCCATGATATCGTGCATTGTGATAATGAGCTGGCTTTCGCATGAGTGGCCGCTGCGAAACCCATGTTGTAGGGGTGAGAGAATGTAATACTTATCAAGATGAGCAAGAATGTGTCTGCAGATAATATGCTCGAGAATCTTACAAAACACGTTGGTTAGTGATATTGGTCGGTAGTTGCTATGTGTGTGCTTATCCCCTTTTTTGAAGATAGGACTTATATTAGCATTTCTTCAGTACTCTGGGAGTATTCCCGTGTCTAAGCTTTGTTGGAAGATACTAGTAAGGGGAGGCGAGAGTTATTCCGCACAAACTTTGAGAAAGTTATTGGGATGTTGTCTAGGTCACTGGCCTTGTTTACTTTTAAATTCCCCAGGAGTTCTGTAGTCCTTTCTTAATTACGATATCACTGATATCATAACATCTGGGTTATTGAATTGGTGGGAGGGGTGTTGACTTATCCTCTTTAGTGAACACCGAGATGAACTAACTGTTGGTTCAATATGTCAACTTTGGTACGGCTATCCTGGTATAGAGCACTCCTTTATGTTTAATATCAGCAACTCCAATGTTGTCATTACGTTTGGCTTTTACATACTTCCAAAAGGACTTATGATTACCGTCATCCATAGATTTTCCCAACTGCCCAAGGGGTCATTTACCATTTTTGCCAGTGTAACGAAACATAACTGTACTTGTAACTTGTTTGACGAAGATTTTGAGCTCTATAAAGCAAAGGTCAACAAGGCTCTTAGAGATTATAATGGTGGCGTTCTTCTTTCTTCAGAGGTGTGTATTGCAGAATTAGAAATGATTATCATGCGTATATCAAGTATAAAAAGAAAGTATATCACGAGGTAAAGTCACACGAATTGATTAATTATGCAAAACAAAATGTTAAAGGATTTCGGTCTATTTTTAAAGTTAGTAACACCGTTACTAGTAACCTTATCAAGTGGGGAATGTTTCGACTATTTCAAGATGCAATTTGAATTTGATCACGACAATGTTTCTGATGATAATAATTTTAGGTGTTTTTTGAGTACAAAGATATTTTATCCTGAGAGACATTAAACGCGGATATACATCACGATGAAGTTATGACGGTTATGAAAAGTTTAAAACGTGGTAAGGCGTGTGGCATTGATGGTATTCTTTCCGATATTATTACAAATTATTCCCATGTATTCATTAATATACTGTGTAACCTGTTCAATGAATGTTTTACCACTGTTGTCTATCCTGATCAATGGCGAGTGGGTATAATTAACCTGGTGGTATAGCAAAGGGTGCAAAAATTCACCTAGTAACTACAGTCCAATAAATCTTTTATCTGTTTTAATAAGTAAGTTGTTTACCAAAATTACCTGCCGGTGTGATGATAACAATATTATTATGCCAGCACAAACAGGTTTCAGGAATAATTTCTCAACATTTGATAACTCTTTTGTTATTTAGACGATAATTGATAAAGTTCTAAGTGAACCAAAAGGTAAAGTTTATGCTGCTTTATTAATTTCAAAGGTGCGTTGATAATGTAAATAGAAGTATTATGTTCAGGAAATGTGGGTGTGAGAGGACGTTTTTAAAAATTCTGTTACAAATTTACAATGATGTTCAAGCATGTCTTAAATGTAAAGATGGTCTCACTTCAATTTTTAAGTGTACTAAAAGTGTGAGACAAGGTGATAATTTATCACCTCTTTTGTTTCCGTTATTCATAAATGATTTCGAACATTATTTCGCCGAATCTACGTACCATGCTGTGAAGATTGAAAATAAGGATATTAGCTGTCTCATGCTGACGATCTAGTAATTCTTACTGTTAATGCTTACTCGTAAACTCTTAGATATATTAAATTCATATTGTGCCGAAATTGATCTCATCGTAAATAGCGATAAAAGTAAAATTGTGGTTTTCAAAAAGGGTGGCCATGTAGCTAAAAACGAAAGATGCTATTTCTAAGGTAAACCACTTGAAATTGTTTCAATGTTCAATTACTTAGGATTAACGTTTACACCAAATGGGGTTTGGACCTCGGTCCATGTTAATTTAAGTTGTTCTGCGAACAAAGCTTTGTTTAATTTAAGGAGAATACTTGCACAGATACCCAATTTACCCGTAATTTATATCTTACAGCTTTTTGATTAAAATTGTTTTCCAATTCTAACATGCGGGGCAGAAATTTGGGGTTCTGACCCCCACTATAGTTTTGTGAGTGTCCATAATAATTTTCTTAAATACATACTGGGGTAGTATTGTACCCCTTGGTGAACTTGGTCGTCCTTCCTTAAAATATTTTACTATTGTCAAGCAAATCGCCTATTGGTTAAAACTACTGAAGCATGATGAGGCCAGGTATTCTAGAAAGAGCTATTGTGATCAAGTTATTCTTGCTGACAACGATACTGGGGTCTCCGTACAAAAGCTATTTGATTGAGCTTGGGTGTTGGGCATGCTTGGTATAATCGAGGTGTAGGTGATGAAATGTGTTTCTCTATTTATTCAAACAAAGGCTTCTAGACGTAGGTAGGCAAGATTGGATCTCAAATATTAGTTTTATGGATAGGCTTCGTACTTGTAGTTATTCAAGAGTAAAAATTACGTTGAAACTAATGTAACGTATTTTAATAATTTATATAAAAGAAAATTGATTGCTAGTCTACATTGTGGTACATTGAAACTCAATGTACACACCGGAAGATATAACATCATTGACTATGCGGATAGGGTGTGTATATATTGTAATATTAATGTCGTAGATGATGAATACCATTTTCTTCTTATCTGCATATTCTTATCGATTAGTCGTAAGAGGTTTTTACCGCAGTACTACATATTGCACCCAGACAGGTTAAAGTTTTAAAAAAAATTGATTACAGATTCCAAGCTTACCTGTCAGTTACTATGTCTTTTTTATCCAATGTGCCATGAAAGCCCGTGAAAATCATGTTGGCGATTAACATCATGACACCATTTATCAGTCTAACGTTTTTCACATCTTTATTTCTTTTGAATATATATATGGATTGTGGTCCCTCAATTGTTACTGTATATTACTTATTTCTTGTATTACGTTCCTTATATGTGTCAAGGGACGATGGCCCAGTTTACCAATAATTGAATTGAATTGTGTCTGTCTGACTTTTCTCTGGGTCATACTTTTCTGCAGCCGATAATTGTCCCAGTCATTTTTGTTGTTTGATTTTTTCGCCCGAAATAATAATTTGTGTTTTTCTTTATGCATCTCCTTAAATCAGTTGTGATCCAAGGTAAGTTGGGTCTTTTACTGGACCATTTGGTGGGGATATGGTAAGTTTGGTCTTTTATCTGACCATTTGGTAGGGATATGGTAAGTTGGGTCTTTTATTGGACCATTTGGCAGGGTTGTGGTAGGTTGGGTCTTTTATTGGACCATTTGGTGGGGATATAGTAAGTTGGGTCTTTTGTTTGACCATTTGGTAGGGATATGGTAAGTTGGGTCTTTTATTGGACCATTTTGTAGGGATATGGTAAGTTGGGTCTTGTATTGGGCCATTTGGTAGGGTATGGTAAGTTGGGTCTTTTATTGGACCATTTGGTAGAGATTTTGGTAAGGTGGGTCTTTTATTGGACCATTTGGTGAGGATATGGTAAGTTGGGTCTTTTATTGGACCATTTGGTGGGGATATGGTATGTTGGGTATTTTATTGGACCATTTGGTAGGGATATGGTAGGTTGGGTCTTTTATTAGACCATTTGGTAGGGATATGGTAAGTTGGGTCTTTTATTGGACCATTTGGTAGGGATATGGTAAGTTGGGTCTTTTACTGGACCATTTGGTGGGGATATGGTAAGTTGGGCCTTTTATTGAACCATTTGGTAGGGATATGGTAAGTTGGGTCTTTTATTGGACCATTTGGTAGGGATATGGTAAGTTGGGTCTTTTATTGGACCATTTGGCAGGGATGTGGTAGGTTGGGTCTTTTATTGGACCATTTGGTGGGGATATGGTAAGTTGGGTCTTTTATTGGACCATTTGGTAGGGATATGGTAAGTTGGGTCTTTTATTAGACCATTTGATGGGGATATGGTAAGTTGTGTCTTTTATTGGACCTTATGGTGGGGATGTGGTAAGTTGGGTCTTTTATTGGACCATTTGGTTGGGATATGGTAAGTTGGGTCTTTTACTGGACCATCTGCTAGGGATATTGTCATTCATGATGGTGGTTATTCCTACTTTATAAGTCTATTCCATTTTTTTCAGCTGTTAAAGGACTGTCTGTGATGTGTTTGCCTAATATGGATAGCTTGATTTTAATGTTATCCCACTTTGCTTTTTTGTATATGAATAACTTCTGTTTTTTGGGGAACCATGTGTGATTGAGATCTGGTTCTACTTGTGGAGTTTTAACTTGAAGGAGGTTCATGATGCTTGAGTTTTGGGCTGCCGAAAGCTTTTGGGCTGAAGGAGGAGTCATTTGATGGTACTGAGGAAACATTACTGAGATGGCTATCCCGATTTGATAGTTCTAGTTCATACGAATAATGAATAAAATAATCCACGTTATCACATTTTCAACAGATCCAAGATACTTATAGGAGATCTATCTTGTCTAAACTCCGTTCAGTACACTCTGAATGATACCATATGTTGCAGTCGTTGCAGCATACAGCTCGATGATGATCCCTTGTACAGGTCTCTCGCAGTAGCCACAAGGTAGATTGAAGTAGGACCTGGGTTTAGTTGAACATCACCAGACAGAATTAACCTAAGTAGAAGCGATGCATGGGCGATGGACGTGAAAGAAAGCTTAGACCTGTGTGTTAGGCTTGCATCACGTTTCAAGTAACTAAAGCATGCCACAACTAATGATATAGCTGTGGGAAATCTTACAAAAGGATACACTGTATATGATTGCTTCTTTGTTTTGATTTGATATTCAAAATTGTAGGGCAGATGAAAACGATGACAATAATATGTAGAATTGAAGACGTGGTTGACTAAGAGCGTCCTACTCCTTCACCCCAAGAAGCAGCATCATGATGCGTAGCACTATGCACATCATGATGCGTAGAACTCTGCACATCATGATGCATAGTACTCTGCACACCATGATGCGTAGCACTCTGCACATCATTATGTGTAGCACTCTGCACATCATGATGCGTAGCACTCTGCACATCATGATGCGTAGCACTCTGCACATCATGATGCGCAGCACTCTGCACATCATGATGCGCAGCACTCTGCACATCATGATGCGCAGCACTCTGCACATCATGATGCGCAGCACTCTGCACATCATGATGCGCAGCACTCTGCACATCATGATGCGTAGCACTCTGCACATTATAATGTGCATCACATAATGCCTCAGACATATTTCTCTTGTCTGTAGGGCAAGAGGAAAACGATGACAATAATATGAAGAATTGAAGACGTGGTGGCCGGGGACGCCTGGTAGTCTCTTTACTCTTGACTAAAGAGTGTCCTACTCCTTCACCTCCAAGAAGCAGCATCATGATGCGTATTATTTTGCACATCATGTCATGATACGTAGCACTCTGCACATCATGGTACGTAGCACTCTGCACATCATGATGCGTAGCACTCTGTACATTATGATGCGTAGCACTCTGCACATCATGATGCGTAGCAGTCTGCACATGATGCGTAGCACTCTGCACATTATGATGCGTAGTACTCTGCACATCATTATGTGTAACACTCTGCACATTATTATGTGTAGCACTTTGCACATCATGATGCGTAGCACTCTGCACATTATGATGCGTAGCACTCTGCACATCATTATGTGTAGCACTCTGCACATCAATATGTGTAGCACTTTGCACATCATGATGCGTAGCACTCTGCACATTATGATGCATAGCACTGCACATCATGATGCGTAGCACTCTACACATCATGATACGTTGCACTCTGCACATCATGATGCGTAGCAGTCTGCACATCAAAATGCGAAGTACTCTGCACATCATGATGCGTAGCGTTCTGCACATCATAATGATGTGGCTTCTTCTGCAACACATAATGCCTCAGACATATTTCACTTGCCTGCTTATCTAGGCCAGTGGTACAGCTATCATTTTTTTTTATTGATTCGAGCCTATATTGAGGCAGGGCCCAGGAGGGCCCACTATTTAACATTTAAAATAATATCTTCATACTTCAAAATATGGACCGTATATATCAGTATGTTCACGGATCGTCTGAAAAATAGTGATGTACACTTTTGAATGTCATACTATGTCACACGTGTACATTCCAAACATTATAACAGATTTTAAGAAACATATATAAAATATAGTTTGATATCATGTTTCTTGAAAAATTACGAAATAAAAAAGGTGTCTTTAAAAGTGAGGTGTAAAAGGTTTTAATTAATAGTGCTTTAGTCAATAGTAACTATTATGTTTTTCTTTGATTAATTATCTCTTACTATATAATAGGAAAGATAGTTTTTCATATATATGGGATGGGGTATATCGCATATTTATATAAACAACTTTTCCTTACTTCATTTAAACTAAAAAAAGAATCATATTATATATATATATATATATATACATACATATATATATATATATATATATATATATATATATATATATATATATATATATATATATATATATATATATATATATATATATATATATATATATATATATATATATATATATATATATATATATATATATATATATATATATATATATATATATATATATATATATATATATATATATCTTTTAATTCAATTAAACTCAATTCAATTCAATTCAAGTATTCGTTTAGTGAAACTAGGCCTCTGGCAATCTGGTTCTTGTCACATATACAACAAAATATACATCTTAACAAACTGACAAAAGGAAAAAGGGTTGAGAGTTTACAATTCTACATATAAAATAGTATCAACATAAATATTACTTATGATTATGCTTTTCACGCAACTCAGAGGCTTGGATAATACAACTGAAAGACTTTTACAGAACTTTTCTGAGTCTGTGCTCAATAAACTGTTAAACTATGATCTGGGTAATTCGAATGATAAGGCGGAATGCATTTCAAACGTAAATCATTAAGGATAGAATACACAAAGATGGTGTAAATTAACACTCAGCCTGCTACCAACAGTTTGCACACAATTTTCCTTGTAGGAAAAAGAGGAAAAGGACAGCAACATGTGTTTTTCACCAAATTGGTTTTCTGTCTTTCATCATGTGGCATGCCATGTCTGACCACGGAAATACTTCTATAAAACGATTGGTAAGATTCCGAAATAACACTATTGGACAACTTATGCAATATTTCCTTAATACGTTTTAGCTGAACTTTTCATCACACATTCGGCAAGACTAAGGTAGGGTGGTATTTGCCTTCCGAAAGTAAGTGGGGACGGGGGTAGGTTTGTAAGCATACTAAACTACAATCAATAATAATTTTACCCACAAATTCACCATACCATACAGCCATACAAAATATGAATACGCAAAAATGGTGCAGCTATTATTGGGTCAAATCTACCAGTATGCAGGTGTATAAATAAGAATCTTGCTCATGCAGTCATGGTGTTAATGTTAACTGTATAGCGAAAAGAATACAATTAAGACTTGCGAACCGACACAATAATAAACATGAAAATGGCCAAGTAAAACTATTGGAACTGAAGAAATATTATAAAGAAATTTACCTTTTACAGGAAAAGAGCAGAATGGTGAGAGACGTTGAACTCAAAATCCATTAAAATAATATTTTACCGAAAAACAGAACTCTGCCGAGTCAAAGAAATGTGAAAAGCTTAGTTTCAGGTGGTCGAAAATGAAGACGGCGATTAGTGCGAGCAGTGGTTGTGAAGAGCTGAGATGTTTGTGCGTGTTATCACGACGGGAGTTCGGAAGATAACGACGACGAAAATCTCTCCGGACAGTGCAATGAAAGGTTTCCTCGGCCTCTCATTTCGAGATCAAAAACATTCACAGTGACGTATTATAAAGTCTTCAAATGTGGAGGGATAACTAAGGAAATCTGGAAATCTTGATTTTTTTTCTTCAATATTCTAACACTTTAAATGATGAACATTGTGTTTTGTTGTAAAAGTATTAAAAAAACAGATATATACGAAAATTTTGGTTTTAGATTTTCGATGACCATCAAGACATATAATAAGCGATTTTCTAATTGTAAGCTAAAACGCATTACTCCGCCCCCTCCCCCACCAAAAAAATAAAAATCCATAGAGCTTCGCGTGGACCCCAAGAAGCATACCTCAGTCCCACTCTTCTGCCTTTTCAGGAAAAATGAATGTTTCTGCTTCCATCCAAAATTAGACAGTTACTAAAAAAGTTATCAATTTCTTATGAATTATTGTACTGAATCTATCTTTCTTTTTATGGACATTTCATTTTTAACCATTTCATCTTTTAATATCATCCCATTGAGTGTATACCTGGCTGCCTGGTGTAAAAGATGGTCCCGAAGGTTGTAAGAGTTTTATAAACTTTTCGTAAGAAATTCAAACAGCAGATGACAAATAGCATGTATAGTTTGGTATTGAACTCTTGGAAAGCTGCAACTGATTCTGAACAAGTTTGAAGCATTTAATATTTTGTTATCACCCCGTTGTGTTTTTAATATACTGATATATGTGTATTGCTTAGTAAGCACTATAGTCAGATAATGAAGTGAAATTCCAGCTCCCACGAAGATTTTTCTTGAGAGAAGTTCAACATGAGGATCAACACGTCTATGATAAAGTTAAATGTTTTCAGCTTTTTTAGCCTTTGCTATGCCACCCAAAACTTTTATCAAGAATAGACTTTCCTATCATTTGAATATTTTGTAATTATTTATTTATTTTTAATCAATATTTTTGGCCGGCAAGAAGTGGGGGACTGGAGAAACCAACCAGCAGCGGAGTCGGAAGAAACTCGGAACAAGGGGCAGAAAATCAAATGAGACCACTTTCAGACAGTAATTGAAGGGCATTTTTCATTTTCAAAAGAGGCACTTTTGTTATTTTTTGAAAAATAATTTTCTGTTGTTGGTCCTCGAAACTCAAAAGTTATACAAAGAAATATTTCCCGTGGGGGACAGTATAACCCCATGCCATGCACAAACCCAACAGGGCCAACACTGTAGTCACACGTTGGCGTATGTAGGGGGAATGGGTGGGAGGTGCAACCCCCCAATGTCTTAATCCGTCGGTTGAGATTAGTACCATCGGGCTCGAAACGCCGGTCTCTTGCACCAGCAATTCCATCGGTAACTTCATTCATCTGCCAGTCTGCGTGTGATGCAGTGACCAGGTGACATCGGTTGAGCAAAGTGCCAGTGATCATGTAGTAACTGAATCAAATGTTATTTTATCAAGTACCAAGTCATAACTATCCATGCTAGGCTGGTAGCAGCTGTTATTAATATCTTGATACCGGTGGAGAGTCGATAAATCTGTCGGTATTTTCCGTCTAGTCGGTAAATTATTGGGATAAGGCAAGTCGCTCACGATATTCACCTGCTCACTACTTATGTAGAAAAATTGTTGATAAATTTGTCGGTATTTTATGTTGCTTTATACTGGTGAAGTTATTGGACACGGCAAGACGCTAAAGGTAAGTCACTGCTTGTGTAGAAATGGTACAGTTTGTGAGAGTGGGGAAGCTTTTTGCACACAATTTCCTCTATACCTTGATACCCTTGGTCGCCAAAACTTAGATCTCTTCAATATTTTTAGGTACTATTTGGGTATCTTCGGCAACATCTATCAGTACATATCCCTATTGTACTGGCTTCTGTATGCTTTAACATGCAATGTACGTGCCCAAACGCAGGGGTGTGGTATGCACCTCTCAGGGGGCAAGAACCCTAAAAAAAATCCTGGAATGTCAATAATGGTTAATTAAGTTTACATCAAACGTTGCTGTTATTATGGCATGTCGGGAAATCTCCTTCAAATTGTGGGAAATCTCCTTCAATTTTTTTTCTCTCAAGTTTGGGAAATTTCTTCATTTTGGGCAATTTTGAGGAAATTGTCGTCAATTTTCTGGAAAACTCAGGCAATAGTCTCCCCACCACGGCTTTTCCTCAGCCTCCACCAGGGTTCGGATCCTAAAACAGATCTATGGACCACACCCGTCAGTGAATCGCTCGGCATGTCACTACATCTTATCGGTTCACTTCAGTTAATTCCCCCCGTATGGAATTCTAGCTACGCCAATAGCCTTTGTCCTCCTCAAATTATACATCTGTACATGCAGAGCCAGTGGCGTGGTGGGCTATATTTCATTGGCAGCAAGGGCTCATATGAGTAAAACGTAATAGGCCTAACCTAGGCCTAAATTGGCATGCACTATGCATTATTTTCCAGCTCATACAATGATAGAGTATAATTATGTGCCCGCCAGAAATGTATCCCCTTTCACCTATAACATGTATAAGCATAAGCTTTTTCAATGTTTTTACTTCTATACCAGTTGTATTCAATCAAATTCAGCAGCGTAACGCAATGGGGCTACACCGAGGCAGAGCCATGGGCTTCCGACACCAATGGGGGCTCCAGCAAATTAAATCGAAAAAATGTAAAGAACAATATGAAAATAACTGAATTTCCCAACGAACTAAAAAAAAAGAGTCTAATTGAGATAGAAATTGTTATTTATCATCCAGTCGAGACCCTCTTAAGTTCTCAATAATTTGACCTGAGGCCCCTTGACCTGAGGCCCCTTGATCAATACAAATATGTCCCTATGCTGTTACATGATTTTGATCTGTTTGATTTGTTCAGATAAGAGTCAAATTGGCCCCTATGCATGCATGCAAAACAAACATCAGAAACATGGGGATATAGAAGCCTGGCCCCTCGTAATCGACGCTCGTTCATAGTGAGGGGCCTGCGGCCCCCAAATTGCGTTACGCCATTGCACAAAATGTTTGCCCTTTTAAGTGGTCCTGTTATTGTTAAAGGAATATAGCATGCATAATAAATATTGTCGACGAGCTGTCGCCATGTATCGATGACTGTCCGAGCGCGAAATCCAGCTCGGCTCGAGTGCCCATAATAGGGCTCAGGGGGCGAAGTCCCCGGAAGCTACAAACAATTGCTTTCTAGGGGATATTCATGCGCTTTTGACAACAAAAATGGAGTAATAGTGCTTGATTATAGTAGGAAGGGAAATATATTTATAAAGAGAAATTTGATTGTTTTTAATAATCACAACACATAATCGAAGTTCTTAATTAGCACATAAATATTCCCCAAAAATATGTTCTTATGAAGAATTTGGCGCCCCCTTGGGCACTCGACGCCCTGTCAGATAGCTTTCATTGGGGGGAATTTCACGCCACTGTACAGAGCGCTAGTTGGAGAGATACAATTTTCATTTCGCATTAACGGGGGACCAACATGGCACGCCATCCCAATTATCAACAAATCATCTCCTTTTTTGGTATACATTTGTCCATGCATGCACGCCTAAAATCTTTTGAGCCCATTGCAACTGGTACATAAAGTATACTCAGTCAGTAATCAACTTCGTCTATTTCTCCCGGCCCAAGAAATAAAATAATTAGTCGATTTATTAATTCTAGCCTCCGCCCCGACAGGCTGACAGGGGGCCGTAGGGCCCAGACGGGGGATTTGAAAGAATGCATGGACGTGAGTCTGAGAGGGGGAGCGTATAGGAAGCGGGGACAGTGGAAAATCTGCCCCCTAAGAGGATTTCAGTTTCCTAGTTGTGTGCTTCGTGCCCTTTTGGAGGTAAATTGGGAAATTATTCAGATAAATTGATAAAATTGAAGGGAAATTTTGTTAAATCATTGGGAATTTGTGTAAAATTTGGTAACATTTTCAAAAAGTTGAAGAAAATTTCCCGAAAATTGAAGAAACCTTTTAAAAAATTGGCAAAATTTCCCAATATTTAAAAGAAATTTCACGAAATCGAAAAAAATACCAGAAAAAGATTGAAATTTCTCGAAATTGAAAGCAAATGTTCCGAAAATTAACCGGAAATGAAAGAAATTGGCACCAAAGAAAAAAAATCCTGAGTATAAGCAAAATTTGCCAATGATTAAAAGGAAATTTCTCGAAAATGATTAAAAATGCTCCAAAAATTGTCAGGAAATAAAGAAAATTTCCCGTAAAATGAAAGAAAACTTACTTGAAGGATATTTCTTGAAAATTGGAGATTTCCCGATTAGAAGCAACTTGAACTTTGACTGAGACTTAATATAGCAGTACAATTTGTCCGCTTGTAATCGATTAATTTACCCCACACCCTGAAGACCTTCCTACGCCCTAGGGAAGTTCCTCTCTATCCTGGAGGGCTGCTTCCAGCAGTAATTTGCAGCTTTCTGAGCCATATATTAGACACGATTTTGGGGCTAGTAGGTAGCTCAGTTGGTAGATCGCACGACTGAGATGCTGGCGGTACCGGGTTCAAGCCTCGGCCAGGTCAGCTATGTAAACAGATACGAAACATTAAAGCGGAAATACGTCGTCTTGCAGCTCCTCCTCCCCCATCCAGCTGGTGACCGTTGAGAGAAGTGGCAATTGTTGAATGGCGCTCGCCGCCCTTTAAAGTGGGACGTTAAGCCGTCGGACAGTCACACCATGCCTTGTTCTCTGAATACTATTCGAGAAGAAAACGTGGTGTTCATTCACTTCCCACCCTGGCTCATCCTTTCTGGTCCAGTCAAGCCTGACTGTGCACCAACTCGTCTGGCAGCCGAAGAACTTATCCAGTGGCAATAGGAATTGGGTTCAGCAGTTCAGCGCTATACTTAGTTGTGGGTTTTCAAGAATGGTTTTCACTGCAATAAAATTATTTTTAAAAGCCAGGGGAGGTGGGGGCTGGTGGTTTGGAAAATGATTTGCAGTCTTGGTGAAATTTTGCAACATTTACCGAAAACTGAAGATTGATGAAAATGAATAAAATTTTAAGGAAATTGGAAGGAAATTTCACGAATTTGGAGGAAATTTCATGAAATTTAAAGGAAAATTTACGACCACGAAAATGAACGTAATTTTACAAATATTGAACGAAATTTTCCGAAAATTAAGAAAATTCTCACAAAAAGAAGGAAATTTCACGAAATTGAAGGAAAATTCACGAATATGAGGAAAATTTTGTTAAAATTGAAACAACCTTCACGAAAATTGAATAAATTAAACAAAAATGGAAGAATTCAACGAAAATTGAAAGAGATTTCCCGAAAATTGAAGATTTATGAAAAAAAGATGCCATGGAACATGATTCTTCTAAATCAATTCTTTATTATTTGGGAGGGGGCAGGGATCATACACCATTAATTGGCATGCACGGTTTAGATGGCAGATAAATTAATCGAGTTCATTATAGTTAACGGTAGTAAAGTCATGATTTCGCATATAGGCAGGGTTTATATGGGCTCCGGAAAGCCTAGGCTGTTGCTTTGAAATCTTATCAAATCTAAGAGCAAAGCTCTTGATGTAAGAATAAGGCTTTGAGAGAAAACATTAAGCCTACAAAGTTTGTTTTGTAAATGACACAAATTGCAGTATAGTTGAAAATAAAAAGGATATACAAATATATATGCGCCCCCACGACCATTCGGTGCCCTTTCAGAAAGCTTTCACCAAGGCGGGCAGGCACCAGGGGAAGTTTCCCCTGGCCTCCTGCCACCACTCCACTGCCCCCTAGGGAAACTGTTGCAAGGCGCGGAAGATACATGTAAATTTAAGAACCTTCAAGTCTGCTATGACCAGATAACATGCAAAACTTTATTTCACATGATGTTGTATTTTTTATAAACTTTTATTCCACCAAGGCGAAAATCCTGGTCGCCCAGTGCATCAAGAATTGTTCTCACTGGGCGATTAAATGCTCGCCCAGTCAGTATGTTAAAAAACTCACTAGCCAGATGTCATTGTGCATTTATACAATGTTCCACCATCATTTGCATCTCTTAAATTTGCATATCAATAAATGCCACACAATGTATTAAACGAAACCATTCATGATAAAACCTTTCCAGTTATCATGCTACTTTGATTAAATATATCTCATAGGCTTTTGTGACAGGTTTCATTCCTTGTCTCTAAAATATATTGCATACATATATGTTATGAATATCTTTTTAATGATAATGACGTATTGTCTTTTTCCTTTTACCATACCTGAGGAAAAAATAAAGACTGCCTTAATGAGCATAAACAGATAAAGGGTTTGAACTCCTGCCGAGTTGAATCTACAGATTATGAAAATGTCGCTCAAAGGTTTGATCATATAAATCGTTGTCGTCACAGACAAATCCTCATTAACGCACTCTTTATCCTTAAATGTTGTTTTCTTCTTCAAAACTTGAAGGATATTTCTCGAAAATTGGAGATTTTCCCGATTAGGAACAACATAAACTTTGATAGAGACTTAATATAGCGGTACAATTTGTCCGGAATTATTCTTATTTTAAAACAAATAAGATCAGACAAAGCGTTGCAATTCTTTTTTGATCGACACAAAAAACAGCCCGAGTAATCAATCCCTGCATTTAGGAAGCCCTTCAACATAAATTGTCCCAATTACTAATCCCTTTTCCTGTCTTTACTTTTTAGCTCAACATCCTTTTATAAAAGTGTATGTGTTGCTTTATTTTGCCCTCTAGACACTGGACATCTTCCATTGCCTCTTTTTTTTTTAGCTCAACATCCTTTTAAGGGATTTGAGCTCAAGCGATGACTAACTCAAAAGCCAGGTTCTCGCTTGGATACGTTCGGAGTTTTGCAGCGTTTATCATATCTAAGCGTTTTTGGGATAATTCGCTGTGTTGCAATGTTTGCCTTACAAATAGGTCGATATGTTGATGCAATAACAGTTCATATTGTTGCATAGTTTTAACGAATTTTGCATTCAAAAATTTGCTAAAAATGTTTAAAATACTCGGATTTCGTTTGGCGCTATTCGAATGAATCTAGCATATATACAATAACATTGGTTAGGGAAATACCACCGAAGATTGAAAGAAAACTATGTTTTCATTGGATGAAGCGCTAAAATACCGTCTGGCACATATGCTAATCGAGCTTGATATCCCGTTTGGGATTTCGCCCAATGTGTAGTCAAATTGGGGGTATAGCACTTGTATTTGATAGCTCGTTTGGGCTATCACTTGGGTTTTAAAACTATAAAAGCTCAAAAATGGCTAAAATAGCCTGAATAGGCTACTTAAACCATATAGCGTAATTGAATATAAAATCACCAAAGTGTGATAACTCACTGATGTAAAACACCTTTTAAATCACATACATGGCCTAGCACAAAACACACAAAAAGTATTTGGTTTGAATGCAGAAGATAGATGACTGCATGTCCAGTAATAAAATCCCCGTTATTTTAAAGGATTAGTTCAGGGGTCAATTAAGTCCATCTTATATTGAACAGTCCAGGAGCAGCATGAAAAACTGGGTACTTTAAAATACCAAAACAAATTGGGTACTTTTATGTATTACATCATCGCAGGAGCCTACAAATTTGACTAGCCCACATTAAACGTATAAGCCTTCTCATTTGTCAATTGGCTCCCCAATCTTTGATCCCATATGCGGAATTTGACTACCGAAAGTGGGGGAAGTCAGAAGTGTGTGTGTATAGTGTATTGGGAGGGGGGGGGGAGGGGAGATCACAAAATCACGCTAAGATAAATCACATTACCATATAAAAGTACCCATTTGGACAAAAAGTGATGGTGGGAACACTTGCTCCCCCAAATCCTGCCTATGCTCAAACCATATGTGTAGGAACCATGAGGTAGGGGCATGTTTCCTCCACAATTTTGAAACTGACAAGTGCCCTTTTTTTTAAATGAAAAGTGCCCCTCAATTACTGTCAAAAGAGCGCCCATGTACTTGATTTTCTTCTCCCTCTCCCTTGCCCCGAGTTCCTTCTGACACCCCATGGCGCTTTGGGTCCCAAAACAAAGATATTGCAGGGCTAGACCCAAATCGATTTTGCAACTGGATTGAACTAGTTTCAACCTAGTTTAACCCAGTTCATTTTTAACTAGGTTGAATTGGAATTTACAGCAAGACTTTGGAAGAGTATTAAGGGGCAGATCCATGAATGTTAATTATAAATTCAAAGCCTCCTCCCAAGACAAAGTGTTACAATTTAGTCCACTTCTGAGAGATTTTTGATTCCGAAATATTGGGCTTGTACACACCTAGTATGCAACAGGTCTTCCGCGCAATTTACAAACTATGAAATTAGGCACAAAACCATGGTTCATCTGTAAATTGCTGGGGTTTTTTTTCTGCAATAAAATGGTGAAATATGAAGTAAAATTTCAAATGAAACTTTTTTAAAGAGAATTATTGAAATACTGATGAAATTAACTAATTTATTAGGACTTACGAAACATGGGGAAAAAATACGGAAAATGTTTAAAATCGAAGTCATCTGTGAATTTTTTTAATGCCAATATTTCATTGAGAGGGTTGGGGGGGACAGGCGGGGATGGGACAGCAAAAGTGTGGGGGAACAAGCCCCCTTCCTTTAGTGATGCCACTGATGTTTATACCGATGTCATTTTTGCCATCAATAAAGTAAAAATTCCTACAGGGAGCTGTCACCATTAATGCAAGAACTGATGGAAGAAATGCCTAGGTATGGAACAGAACTAGAAAGCATCCCCCAGCCACCCTGAAAAATTATATCGTATCAATTCAATCTTAAGTCATCCTTATATCAACCAAGTCTACCCCATCTGTGGTCCACCAGCTCTTATCTCCCCCTGCCCTAATACTACTTTAGTACTTTTTTAACTTTTGATATATTGTACCAAGATACTTGCAATCGATCGGCATCTACCTTCTAAATGATATTTTTATGTGAGGTTATATCTTTCTTTGTTTTCTATTTAGGCAAAGCATTTAGGCTCTTGAGCATTTCAGGTAAGATTCACATTCCATCATTTCCTGTCATGTCTCAAACAAATTATTTTCTTTTTCTTTAATGCCAAAAAAAATATATATATTTCGACAAATCACAACACATAAATTGAAATCTGTTTATCTCCATGTTAGAAATGAATACTGACCTCTGAACTTTTATCATATGTTTGTTCGATGAGAGTTTAATGGCACCACAACAGCAAGGGTCAAATTGTGCCTAAGAGGTTAGATCATTCCAGAGGTAGAAAGGAGAGTAAACAGGGGGAGATTGAGAGAAACACGAGAACTAAAAGCCAGAAAGCTGGGATCGAGAGAGGTGTATGGGTGGAAAAATAATGTAGAGAGAGAGGGGGTGGGGAAGGAAGACTAAATATGGTTGTAGAGGAAAGCATAATGAAAAAGATAATTTTATCCGGCGTTTTTTTTGGAAGAGCTCAGCTACCGAGTTGTGGGCAGCGAGGGAAGCTCTGGGAAGGTTGTACAGGGGGCAAGCAAGGAGAATGTGATGGAGTGTGAGGGTGCAATGGCAATTGTTGCAGAGGGGTAGGGGGAGCCAGTAAGGAGGTGGGAGTGAGTGAATTGGGTGTGACCTATCATTTGTAATTCCATCAGATTGATTCAAAATCTCTTATATTCCTTTCGTTTTGATATCAGTAGACAACAAAATTTTCATTCACTAATATTTTGTAGATTAGGCAAATCACATAGAATCAAAGCTTCTCATAAATTTCTTTCTTTCTTGCCAAAGTCTTTTCTGTCTGTTCAATCTGTTTTCCTTATAATAACAAGAAACCTAGCTATTCGTATATTTACAATGTCCTTCTAAATTCATGGAATATCTATGCCTAATTTCTTAACACAATCCAAATGGAAAGAGACCAGGCAGGACCACCAATCCGAAGGTTAGACATGGCCCCTGAACGAGGGTAATGTGGGGCAAATGTCATCATTACATGGCTGGCTGTCCAAGGAAAATTAAACAAAATAAAACAAAGGCTGACAATATAATTCTGATAGCCTGTTTCTTGTTGTGTTTCAGACATTAATGAGACATACAATTTGTGCATACAAATGTATCAGATTGACTCACTCATTCCTTACAGCTTAATTCAATCAAATTGCACACATAACTGCTTTAATCATTATATAGTGATAAAAAATATCCGTCTTGCATGATAGAAAGCAAAAATGGAACATTTAAACGGTGAAACCAGTATTCAGAACTAATTTTAAGATTTCTGAAATGACTTTTAAGTCTAATCAGCTGAACATGACATCACAGACTCAAAATTCTTAAGTTTTTTCTTAAAGATTTTGTCTGAAAATTAAAATAATACTTCTTTGAAGATGGACTGTAAAGGAGAAAGCAAGGGAGGCATCGTCTGGATGTTACAATCAACGGGAGATTCTCCATTATTTATTTCTTGCAATACTTTCATGAAAACTGTTACACAAAAAAACCCAGGCAAAGGAGGGGGCTACCTTTGCACTCCCTATGACTTGTTCCTGTTCTTTCACATAACACAAGCATGCATAACCACCATACTTTCCATTTTATAACTGTATGGAGAGTCTCTAAATCTATTACTTTTTCATACATCTAAACACAAACATTTTTACAATCTTGAAAACTTGTTGGGACCTGCACAATGATGGATCTTCAATGAAGGCAACAACTATCCACACATTTTGTAATGTCATCATGGGACCATAATTCTTAATTTATAATCCATGTTTTATAATTTCACACTAGGATCATATACTTGGGAAATCTTATTGACCAATCAAATACTAGGGGATTCTTAGTCATCTACACAATTCATGCAGGGAATGGGACCAAGCGTATGAAACAAATGCTTTCAAATGCTTATCATAAGTGCATTATACATGTGTGCGCACATTGTTTTTTACAAATGAAAAGGTCTATTGTTCCAATGGTTTGATGAAGCTTATAGAATAGTGCTTGGATGTTTCAGACTCAAAATCTCCTCCACAGATATTCCACTTCCCGAGTTACTTGATTTTCTTTCATTTTACTCTGTCACTTTAGGTAGCAAATTCAGATCTTTCCAAGCTAACATTTACAAATATCAAAATCTATCGCACAAACCAAAGAAACCCAATTATCCTCTCATCATTAACTAGCAATAAAATCAATATTCAGAAATATTATCCCCCTTTATCAAAAGAATGTTTTGCTTAATAATTGCGCTTAAAATACTAAAAACTTTTAAAAATCGGACTATCATTATCATAAAAAATATTAAGAAAAAGTTCTTACCCAATCCTTGTATAATGTTGATGATTGTTGAATCATGAAATTTGGGTTAACAATCCAAAA
Source organism: Chiridota heheva (assembly GCA_020152595.1). Taxonomy (NCBI): domain Eukaryota; kingdom Metazoa; phylum Echinodermata; class Holothuroidea; order Apodida; family Chiridotidae; genus Chiridota; species Chiridota heheva. The sequence continues at coordinate 1,405,155 of JAIGNY010002198.1, forward strand.
TAAAATAGAAAAATACTTTTGTTTATCGTATCCAAACTTTCAGGAGGTTTTAGTGGACTTTGACCAATTGTCAACGATAATATACTATGAGATCTCGAACAAGCCTACTTCTTTACAGTATAATAACTTGACTTGCAGATTGCTTCACAGATACACGATCAACACAATACAGGAGGAAAGTAGAATCCTAGCTAATAATATTGTTGACAATTGACAGCCTGCATTCAAAACAATATAAAAACTTTCACGTACACTGTACAGTGTACGTACATCATGTATAGGGCCTATGTACTAGCCGCTTATATGTGTTTATGTACAATACTTATGGGCATGTTGAATCATTCAGCCCTTAGTCTCGTAGTTGTGTCATTTTTCTTTTAATTATGAGTAATTCAAAATTACTTTTGTGTGAAATAAAACTTTCAATCGCATCAGAGAGGTAAGATGTTCATGATTTCATTTAATTTAATGAAAAACTCTGGCATAAAATTTACATGCTATATCTAAATCTTACGATGCAATTACAACGTGTCGTAAAAATTTCAGCCATAGCGTATTATACAACAAATTTGTTGTTAACGCGAACCCTGCTCATACCTCACACTTAACATATTATCCTCACTTTTACATCTGATGCATGATAAATTACCAAATATTGAATCATGGTGCCCCTTCTACTTACACACACTTTGCAGCCCTTAATAAATAAAATCACATTTAAAATACCTATTCACAGCGAACATCAATTTTTGTGTGAATAATCTAAGCCCAAATTTGCTTCATAACACCTTATAGTGTTCTACGCACATTGTGGGGGACAGTCCATTTATTCCGAGCATACTCTCATCAGTATGAAAACATAGAATAACAAGTTTATTAACAGTCTCTCTGTTCATGTTTTTGAAGATTTCTTTAGTCTGTGGTAGTTTGGAAGAATCTTCATCAAAAGTCAAGTTGGAGTGTTTGAGCCTGTAAGGAAATGAAAAATAAAACTTCCATTAAAGCAACAAGGAGAGACCTAATAAAGGAAGTTGATGCTATATCAAATATTCAATATACTATTAAAAAAATGTGGGTAGCAGTCATACTTTTCAATTCAGAGACGGAAGCACGAGTGATTTACAAACTGCTCAAGGCCTTCCTCTATCAAATGCCTCCGCTCAAAGCCTTGTTTCAACTTTGTGCCATTTTCACGTAAAGGTGTATAAACAGTTAGAGATGTTACATGCACAACAAAGAGCTTTAAATTCTCAACAGAGTAGTCTTTAAAACATGCCAAAAGCAGCGATAGTTTCTGTAATCTGGCTAATCAAAGTTCAAAGATTTTTTAATGTATGGACAAGATTTGATGTTTTGAAGAGAAGACAGCCCAAAATCTTTGATGTATTTTTTTAATTTCTAGTTCAATTATTGAAAATCATCAGACTGTTTTCCATGAAGATTCAACACTTATTGGCCATGCTCTACAGCTCCTATTTAACACTTATTGGCCATGCTCTACAGCTCCCATTCAATACTTATTGGCCATGCTCTACAGCTCCTATTCAACACTTATTGGCCATGCTCTACAGCTCCAATTTAACACTTATTGGCCATGCTCTACAGCTCCTATTTAACACTTATTGGCCATGCTCTACAGCTCCTATTCAACACTTATTGGCCATGCTCTACAGCTCTATTCAACACTTATTGGCCATGCTCTATTCAACACTTATTGGCCTCCTCCCATTCAACACTTATTGGCCATGCTCTACAGCTCCTATTCAACACTTATTGGCCATGCTCTACAGCTCCTATTCAACACTTATTGGCCATGCTCTACAGCTCCTATTCAACACTTATTGGTCATGCTCTACAGCTCTATTCAACACTTATTGGCCATGCTCTACAGCTCCTATTCAACACTTATTGGCCATGCTCTACAGCTCCCATTCAACACTTATTGGCCATGCTCTACAGCTCCTATTCAACACTTATTGGCCATGCTCTACAGCTCCCATTCAACACTTATTGGCCATGCTCTACAGCTCCCTATTGAACACTTATTGGCCATGCTCCATTCAACACTTAGCTCCTCCATTCAACACTTATTGGCCATGCTCTACAGCTCCTATTCAAGACTTATTGGCCATGCTCTACAGCTCCTATTCAACACTTATTGGCCATGCTCTATAGCTCCTATTCAACACTTATTGGCCATGCTCTACCGCTTCCATTCAACACTTATTGGCCATGCTCTACAGCTCCTATTCAACACTTATTGGCCATGCTCTACAGCTCCTATTCAACACTTATTGGCCATGCTCTACAGCTCCTATTCAACACTTATTGGACATGCTCTACAGCTCCTATTCAACACTTATTGGCCATGCTCTACAGCTCCTTTTCAACACTTATTGGCCATGCTCTACAGCTTCTATTCAACACTTATTAGCCATGCTTTACAGCTCCTATTCAACACTTATTGGCCATGCTCTACGGCTCCTATTCAACACTTATTGGCCATGCTCTACAGCTCCCATTCAATACTTATTGGCCATGCTCTACAGCTCCCATTCAATACTTATTGGCCATGCTCTACAGCTTCCATTCACACTTATTGGCCATGCTCTACAGCTCCTATTCAACACTTATTGGCCATGCTCTACAGCTCCTATTCAACACTTATTGGCCATGCTCTACAGCTCCTATTCAACACTTATTGGCCATGCTCTACAGCTCCCATTCAATACTTATTGGCCATGCTCTACAGCTTCCATTCACACTTATTGGCCATGCTCTACAGCTCCTATTCAACACTTATTGGCCATGCTCTACAGCTCCTATTCAACACTTATTGGCCATGCTCTACAGCTCCCATTCAACTCCTATTCAACACTTATTGGCCATGCTCTACAGCTCCCATTCAATACTTATTGGCCATGCTCTACAGCTCCCATTCAACACTTATTGGCCATGCTCTACAGCTCCCATTCAACACTTATTGGCCATGCTCTACAGCTCCTATTCAACACTTATTGGCCATGCTCTACAGCTCCCATTCAACACTTATTGGCCATGCTCTACAGCTCCTATTCAACACTTATTGGCCATGCTCTACAGCTCCTATTCAACACTTATTGGCCATGCTCTACAGCTCCTATTCAACACTTATTGGCCATGCTCTACAGCTCCTATTCAACACTTATTGGCCATGCTCTACAGCTCCTATTCAACACTTATTGGCCATGCTCTACAGCTCCTATTCAACACTTATTGGCCATGCTCTACAGCTCCTATTCAACACTTATTGGCCATGCTCTACAGCTCCTATTCAACACTTATTGGCCATGCTCTACAGCTCCTATTCAACACTTATTGGCCATGCTCTACAGCTCCTATTCAACACTTATTGGCCATGCTCTACAGCTCCTATTCAACACTTATTGGCCATGCTCTACAGCTCTATTCAACACTTATTGGCCATGCTCTACAGCTCCTATTCAACACTTATTGGCCATGCTCTACAGCTCCTATTCAACACTTATTGGCCATGCTCTACAGCTTCTATTCAACACTTATTGGCCATGCTCTACAGCTCCCTATTCAACACTTATTGGCCATGCTCTACAGCTCCTATTCAACACTTATTGGCCATGCTCTACAGCTCCTATTCAACACTTATTGGCCATACTCAGCTCCCATTCAATACTTATTGGCCATGCTCTACAGCTCCCATTCAATACTTTCCATTGGCCATCTACAGCTCCTATTCAACACTTATTGGCCATGCTCTACAGCTCCCATTCAACACTTATTGGCCATGCTCTACAGCTCCTATTCAACACTTATTGGCCATGCTCTACAGCTCCTATTCAACACTTATTGGCCATGCTCTACAGCTCCTATTCAACACTTATTGGCCATGCTCTACAGCTCCTATTGAACACTTATTGGCCATGCTACAGCTCCCATTCAACACTTATTGGCCATGCTCTACAGCTCCCATTCAACACTTATTGGCCATGCTCTACAGCTCCTATTCAACACTTATTGGCCATGCTCTACAGCTCCTATTCAACACTTATTGGCCATGCTCTACAGCTCCTATTCAACATTTATTGGCCATGCTCTACAGCTCCTATTCAACACTTATTGGCCATGCTCTACAGCTCCTATTCAACACTTATTGGCCATGCTCTACAGCTCCTATTCAACACTTATTGGCCATGCTCTACAGCTCCTATTCAACACTTATTGGCCATGCTCTACAGCTCCTATTCAACACTTATTGGCCATGCTCTACAGCTCCTATTCAACACTTATTGGCCATGCTCTACAGCTCCTATTCAACACTTATTGGCCATGCTCTACAGCTCCTATTCAACACTTATTGGCCATGCTCTACAGCTCCTATTCAACACTTATTGGCCATGCTCTACAGCTCCTATTCAACACTCATTTAACTAAACATTGATGGAGAATAGAAAAACATTCAGTTAACAAAATAAAATTCATACTTTTTCTTAATGTGCTATCACAAAATTTCAATAAAATTTGCCTAATTTGTCACGATAAATGCCTGCATGAAAGTTCAAAATGCTGTACTAAAGTCAATTTTCAACCAATTTTGATAAAATATTTTGCCATTTTCATGGTTTATAACATATTTTCTTCCAATTAAACACACATTTGTTACAACCTGTCCATAGATATTCTATTGAAGTTACACACTAATAAAACTGGTGAGTAATATTTAAAAATCCAAGTTTGCATTTTACATCCAAATGTCTAGCACGTGATTAGACCCATTAAGGTTCTTAATTATACCCAAAAAAGAAGCCAAAAGATTATCTCATATCTACAAAGTAATAATTAAATTAATTTAAAGAAATCAAACAACGGCAACTATTACCTTCAATGTCCATCACCCAAGACGCACAATTGCAGCACAAAATATGTCTCTGACTTTTGAACTGTGTATCAGTTCATCTTAAAAAATCCAATTGGTGCCATTACCAGATTTATTATTTTCCTCATGGATTCTAAAGTGGATGTGTTTTGAATTTTAAACAAAATTGCTTAAAACTATGATGTCTTCCTAGAAATTTTAACTTTACAAAGACGGTTCTTTGGTAAATAAATCTGTAGTCTGTTTTTTGCAAATATAAGTAAACCTCATGATGGAAGATTGTATAACATGTCATAATCGCCAAAGTTCATACCTTAGACCTCATTTCTAGAGGCCATTTAGGTGGTAGTATCAGACAGTTGAGACAAATGAAATTAATTCTAATAAGCTACTGTCTTAATATTAAAGCTGATTTACATGTAAACAAAGTCATCGTTTCAGAGAAATATAATTCTATATTCTAGTAGGAAAACATCAAAGGAATTACAAAGAAGAAGTAATGTTGAAAATCATGTTGCATTAACTTTATATGTCTTTGGGCTATTTGTCTCTGACAAATAAAATTTACACATCTCACCTAGACAGAATAATCCAGGTCATTTACGTAACCTCTTATCTATTGGGTATTAATTTGTTTTGGATACGTTATATTGTATGATATTTACTTCACTAATATGCATGTGAATACTGATACATTCATTCAAAATCATAAGCAGGATTATAAGGGTGGGAATGGGGAGTTGGGAGGGGGGATTCAGCCCCTTTTGTATGCCAACTTTTGGTAACAGTAGACAAATTTGATTTTGTCACTGTTCATGTCTTGCTCCCTCGATCACCCCCCACTTACGGAAGGCAAATCTCACCCATAATCCAAAAGTGATGTTTACATGCAAACTGCAGGAGTCCTGTTTACATGACTGATAACAATCACATCTGATTATTTAAACAAAAATAATGGCATAACTGAAACATACTGGTGGTTTTTCATTCTGACGTCGTCTCTGATACTTCTCTCCAAATATGAGGGTATTTTCTGCTAAAGACTCTTTGCCTGTGACCTCACAAAATGCTCCAATGACACATCCTTTGGTCAGTTCAGTTTGCTGGCCAACAATAGCTATCAAAAAAACAAAAAGTTTGAATAAAATTCAGAAAATATAGATATAAAATCAGAGAATCTTACAAGTCAATGGACCAGTTGATGTGCGGAAAATTCTATTGACAACAACAAACATAACAATTCCCATCAAAGTAGGTGAAAGACTGACCATTTTAAAACTTTCAGAATTTGTTGATCACCTTTAACTCACAAATTTAATGATCAAAGTACCAGTACTCATTACAAACATTACGCCCTTTTTAGTAAGAAAACAAAATATAAAATTTTTGAAATTGTCCAATGACATTTATCTACAAACAAACAGTTGAAGTAGTATGGACAGATAAGAGATTTATAAACATTAGAAAAGCTTCATGATAATCTAGCCACTGCATTGAAAAAGTTGTCCAAATTGGGGGTATACCTGTCTAATGATGCATGCAACATCTCGCCTCCACTAATTGGAAAACTTACAAAAGTGATATTGACTGTCAAGCCTAGCAGGATAATTTCCAGACACATAATTGCATGCCTAACAACTATTCAAGTTAGTTTAATCACTTATGCTTGAATCACATCACGGAGCTTGGAAACTGTATCCTATAATTCAATGTGCGAGTAAACAAGTAATGCAAATTGGAAGCGGATGGAAGGGGAGGGGGAGGGGGTAAATAATATGATAACCCGACCAGTTTTCCCCTAGGATTGTAATGTTACTAAACACAATACATAACACTCATTATCAAAGGCTCAGTTTTGTATTTCCTTATAGCATTAAAATGACAATACAAGAACTGAATTGTAAAGAAAATGCATTGCATCCTATTCTACTTGTAACAGATATCATAGGTTTTCAATGAGCTGACTAATCTAGAAAGTCTTATTTCTACAAATTTTAAAGTATTTTTCCAAATTTTTTTTGGATGGATGGTTAACTTTATTTCCTGTTACTTCTCATTCATCTTTTGAGATAGCCAGTGGATTTAAAAAAAAAAAAATGAAGAATATTTCAACAAATCATACAAAGAAACTGAAGGTATGCGAGTCTGTGATGTAAGTTCTAGCCTAGTATTATTCGTTACATACACTGCGCGAGTGCTGAAGTTGAATATCTCCTAAATGAAAAAACAAAATGTAAATACTTTTTTCCTCATTTTCTTTCCTTCCATTAATACCTATCTTTGAAGGTGAACGTGCTTGACTACAGAACTTATCCTTTAAATAATGAATTGAGTTTAATAAGATCCATAGTTATGAGCACAAGATCTGTGATTAAACTACATATAACAAGCAGAGATATGCTTGAAGTGCTTGTTCAATATTAGATGGATAAACCATTTACCACTTAGTGGCCTGGATTGGCCTCAGTCTCTTCCTGCATTACGTTGAAGTCATTTCATTCATCCTATATTTCAATTCATGATATAAATGGTACACAATTAAATATGCAGAGCATATAGTGTTGTGTACCAAATGTTTAAACGTAAGTATTGAAGCACATGTTTCAACGTTTCTATCAATAAACATTTTTAAATGTATAACCATTAGAAAAGGTTATTATGCATTTATATAATGCGTGCTAAGTGAGATGGAGGCTAAGTGACATGGAGACTAATTTGTGCATATTATTCTTGACTAATAAATATAAACAACCAAGTGCTACAATACTGGGTGAAGTGTATTCATCTATTTTCATTGAAATCGCCTCAGTAATCCTGAATGTACCACAAAAGCCAAAATGTTTCTGGAAAACAGAATTGTTTCACAAGCAGGAACAATTTAAAGGTCAAAACAGAACAAAAGGAAATATGCAGACTCACTTTGTTAACAAATTTTAATTTGTATTATGGTATTTTAATATGCTATCAATCTTTTTAATTCAAAAAATATATTTCAACACAAGTGTAGAAAATGTACTATATAAAAAAAGTATAAGCTACTACTGAACTAATCCTTTACGCTTAATTGCATATATCCATAACATAAGGATATCTTCAAATATATCTTATATAATAATGATAATAATAATAATAATAATAATAATAATAATAATAATAATAATAATAATACTACTACTACTAATAATAATAATAATAATGATAATGATAATAAAATAAAAAAATATAAAAAAATAATAATAGGTGCTATTTATATAGCGCTTACTTCTACAGTACTAACTTATAATCAGTGGCACTTTACATCAAAATAAAAAAGCAAAAAGTCAACTTGAAGCAGAGTAATTATTTGAATGCTAATTGAAAAAATGAGTTTTAAGTTTCTTCTTTAAAAGGGGGAAAGATGTTATACACTTTATCTCAGCCAGCAATCTATTTCATTCTTTTGGCCCAGCCACAGAAAATGCACGATCCCCAAAGATTTTTCTGAAAGTTTTTGGTATTTCGAATGTAAAAGAATGAGTTGATCTCAGTGAATAATTGCTTTGTTTTACATAAAAATAACTTGTTAAGTAGGTTGGAGATAATCCATTTATACATTTGAAAGACATGCATAGCAACCGAAATAAAATTCTAGACCTTACTGGCAACCAAGCATCCTGAAGCACTACCATATATACAACCCATAGAATAATGTACTGTTGGTTTCCATGATAGAGGTACACCCATCCAGGGCTAAAATTAACTTATGGCATAAAAAGAATTTGCCCAACTCTGTCCTTTAGAATGTTATAACATTTCCTAATAATTCATCTGTACAATTAATAAAGTATTAAGATAAGTAAAATGAAATATTGAGACAATATCTCCTCAGAAACTCACACAAAAGATTATTTCTGCTTTATTGATCAGGTTTATACTGATTTGTTAAACTGTACAAAATATCTTAATATCTAAGAATTGAAGTACCACTACTTAACAACAAGTCATTCACATTCAAATTTAAAGAAAATGATGATTAACAAGCAAAGAAATCTAGGCTCCCAATTCTGAGCAGACAAACATAAAAAACAAACAGATTAATTGGTTATTCTGAGGTGTGGGCAAGATTTGCATAAGGAATAAACCCCCACCCCAGGGTGTGTTTTTAAGTGGTTGAGTCCAACTCATCTTCGTCTAATATCATGTAATGGTGTCATGTCACTTCCTAACTTCACAATAATTCATGGAAATTTTCAAGTGAAATTTACAGGAGGCTTATCAAAGATTCATAAGGTGTTCCGATTAGTATTCTGCAGTGACTTTATCTTCTTTCAAAAATGATAAAGCTTTGAGCATGAAAGATGCACGTTGTATTCAAGAGGTGTTTTCAGGTTTAAGAAATTACTAGACTTGGTGAAAATTTAATATGGCATATACACATTCTCGACAAGTGATGTGCGCAAAGTAGTAACTGTTCCATTTAAACAAACCCAAGACAGTTTCGGTTTATTAAGTTTTTGTTGTGTTTGGGAAACAAAATTCTGAAGCAATATGTAAAAGACATTTTTTTCATGTAGTTAAAGGAAAGGTAACAATCAGGTATTTACAAGGAATAAAGAAGCACACATATGAATGAATTGATAAATTCAGTAAAGGAACGACAGACAAGTTTTATTAATGGAACAAGAAATATAGCAATTAGATATAGCCGCAAAGTGGTATGATTTAGTTCAACATTTTAGGAAACATTTTTTGCATGATTGCTTTTCAAAAGATGTTTTAAGTTGCCAAATTTAGAAATGTAAAAATTTGGCAAAATTCTTGAGAAGTTTCTCAGAATAATAAATTGAAATATTAAGTGGTGGTGCGTGGGTTTGGCAAAATTCTTGAGTTTCTCAGAATTTCAAATTAAAATATAATATGTGATGGTGCGTGGGTAACTCAAATCTAAACGTAATGTCTATTTTCATCAAAGTTCCACAACTGTGTGATTGTCAGGTCACTAATGGATGAGGGTACCATGAAGTACTAACTAGAACTGTTGGAAGAGCAGTATGCTTGACTATTCAAAGCTAGTATAGAGAATGGGCTTATAGAGGGAAGTATATACAGAAATAGGGTAGCAGGGGCAGATGATTTCAAATTACTTGAGCATTGAAAGATGCACTTACATTTTCATTTGCACTGCAAGCTTCAAAAAAACTTTGAGCTTTCCAAGACAATTTAAGACAAAAAAGCTCAAGGTTACTTCACCCAGTAACTTAGAAAACATGTAAAACCTAGCAGTCTTTATAACAACAACACCTCTTTTAGTTCTATCAATTGAATAACTAAGAAAGGAGAGGCCCTGACTTGCCAGTGTCAATAAAAGAATGCCATTCATCCCCTTTCCAACCTGTACCCTCCCCAGCCCCTACACATTCCCAGAACTACATTCTGGACTGTAATACATCGTCTAAGTAAATAAAACATTTGTATCAAGCAAACTCAAGCAGCATGAAAAATGTTCAATAACATTAAAGTAAAATTATGTAAAACAATATTACTTAACGTATGACATACTAGACATTGAAAACGATACAAATCCCCTCACCACTAACAATGCATATTCCAGACTGTCCCACATTCCAACCCAACCTATCCCACATTCCATCCCAACCTGTCCCACATTCCACCCCAACCTATCCCAAATGTGATCCCACGTCTATACTCCATGCAATCACACCTGAAAACCAGATACAGTATGTCATTCCACCACTTGCATGACCCACATGCCATCACTTGCATGACCCACATGCCATCACAACTGAAATCCAGATGACATCCCACCACATGCCATTCCGCCCTGTCTCATGTTGACCCACCCTGTTCTACATGCCAATCCACCCTGTTCCACATGCCAACCCACCCTGTTCCACATGCCAATCCACCCTGTTCCACATGCCAACCCACCCTCTTCCACATGCCAACCCACTCTGTTCTACATGCCAATCCACCCCTAACATGCCAACACATCCTGACCAACATCGCACCGCACCTTGCCCTACATACAATTCAAGCCTATCCCACATGACCTCATCCTAATTCCTTCAGCTACTTTATCATCATGTTGTCTTCTACCCCACATTTTGCTTATTGTTTATATTTTCTCAAACCCTAATTTAACATTCTTTAGAAGAGAGGAAACCTTTATTTGCTTCTTTATTCATGGCAAGACAAACATTTTTATTGCTATTCATGTCAGGAATATCAATATCATAACAAAAGTAGAAATGTGAAGAAAGTAATAAGCCATATATTTTTGATCTCAGGTCAAACATATTGCAACAAATGCACACTATACCTCACCATTAAGTGTGAACAATGCTCTTCACATATACTGTATGATCATTTGTTTAAGGAAAATCATCATACCCACTTTAATTCAAGAGATACCACATATACAAATATTTTCATTGCTATGCAAATAGGCTAATTTTAATACACACACAATCCCCCAATCATGCTCAACTGAACAGTACTAATTTCTCTACAATTGAGCCAAATAGCAAGTTATTATCTCAGATTAAATATTTTGTATGCAAGTTTATTGTTAGGCAAATAATCTACTTAATATGCACACTACACCTCACCATTGAGTGTAGACAATGTTCTTCACATATATGATCATTTGTGTAAAACAAAATCTCCACTCCCACTTTAATTTAAAAGCTATTATAGATACAAAGTTTCATTGTTATGCAAATAAGCTAATCAGTATGCACACACACAAGCCCAAATCATGCTTATTTGAACAGTACCCATGTCCTCTACCCCTATGCCAAGTCACATGAATGTACACCATTCATAAGTAATGAAAACTTTAACCTAAACTTTAACCAAAACTCTAACCTGACAAATGTTTTCATTGTTATGCAAATAAGCTAATTAGTATGCACACACAACCCTCCAAATATGCTCATTTGATTAGTGCCCATGTCCTCTATCCCTATGCCAAGTCACATAAATGTACACCATTCATAACTTAAGTTATCAAAACTTTAACCAAAACTTTACCGGACACCGACCCCAGGGGTAGTATAATAGCTCTACTATTCTTCGAATAGTCAAGCTAAAAACAATGTAGAATAATTGTTAACATAATTTGTTTACAATATCTCTAAGTTGTACACATTATTGATTCATACATGCTGTTTAAGGCATTATGTGAGTTCAATAGTAGCTTTTCATTCATCTGTGCAGGACACAAATGTAGAAAAGACCAATTGTTAATATGCTAGAATGGGCTCCGATCTAAAATATGGCATGGAATATAGGGTTTATAAATAGGTTTGCTTTCTCCGCTGCACCTCAATTCCCATAAACTACTTTTGACTGTCTTGGCAAGCCCTCTTAGGAGAGCCTTGCATATAAGGATCACAGAAAGCTCTATATGTATCATGATATGTCATAGGATAAGAATATATCACTTTCAAGAATCAGATTCTAATCCTATCACAAACAGGAATAAAAACAATTTGAAAATCCATGTTTAACATTTCTATCCTTAAAGCTTTTTTTCACAAAAGAATCTCGGCCATGTGACATCATTTAAATTAGTTATCTGGAAATTACTGATTCAGATTTGAAAAAGGTCTATAAGATGGAGCAACTCCAATGAATTTCCTGATTTTCCTGGAGATGATAATGAAGCGTTTTGGGATCAAACTCAACATCTTATCTAGCAAAGTAATGATCTTATGCTGTTCTGCGTATTACCATCACATTGCTGTGATGCTGTCACAAGCAGCACATGACTCATTATTCTTCTGTGAGCCAGGACCTTTGACAATTAATTGAAGAGACCTTGGCACTGCTTCAAGATGGTTTGCTCGCAGCCACACCAGAATTTTCAGTCGCAAGGAGGAAGAGGGAGATGGGTGAGGTAGGGAGATGGGTGAGGTAGGGAGATGGGTGAGGTAGGGAGATGGGTGAGGTAGGGAGATGGGTGAGGTAGGGAGATGGGTGAGGTAGGGAGATGGGTGAGGTAGGGAGATGGGTGGGGCAGGGAGATGGGTGGGGCAGGGAGATGGGTGGGGCAGGGAGATGGGTGGGGCAGGGAGATGGGTGGGGCAGGGAGATGGGTGGGGCAGGGAGATGGGTGGGGCAGGGAGATGGGTGGGGCAGGGAGATGGGTGGGGCAGGGAGATGGGTGGGGCAGGGAGATGGGTGGGGCAGGGAGATGGGTGGGGCAGGGAGATGGGTGGGGCAGGGAGATGGGTGGGGCAGGAGATGGGTGGGGCAGGAGATGGGTGGGGCAGGGAGATGGGTGGGGCAGGGAGATGGGTGGGGCAGGGAGATGGGTGGGGCAGGGAGATGGGTGGGGCAGGGAGATGGGTGGGGCAGGGAGATGGGTGGGGCAGGGGAGATGGGTGGGGCAGGGAGATGGGTGGGGCAGGGAGATGGGTGGGGCAGGGAGATGGGTGGGGCAGGGAGATGGGTGGGGCAGGGAGATGGGTGGGGCAGGGAGATGGGTGGGGCAGGGAGATGGGTGGGGCAGGGAGATGGGTGGGGCAGGGAGATGGGTGGGGCAGGGAGATGGGTGGGGCAGGGAGATGGGTGGGGCAGGGAGATGGGTGGGGCAGGGAGATGGGTGGGGCAGGAGATGGGTGGGGCAGGGAGATGGGTGGGGCAGGGAGATGGGTGGGGCAGGAGATGGGTGGGGCAGGGAGATGGGTGGGGCAGGGAGATGGGTGGGGCAGGGAGATGGGTGGGGCAGGGAGATGGGTGGGGCAGGGAGATGGGTGGGGCAGGGAGATGGGTGGGGCAGGGAGATGGGTGGGGCAGGGAGATGGGTGGGGCAGGGAGATGGGTGGGGCAGGGAGATGGGTGGGGCAGGGAGATGGGTGGGGCAGGGAGATGGGTGGGGCAGGGAGATGGGTGGGGCAGGGAGATGGGTGGGGCAGGGAGATGGGTGGGGCAGGGAGATGGGTGGGGCAGGGAGATGGGTGGGGCAGGGAGATGGGTGGGGCAGGGAGATGGGTGGGGCAGGGAGATGGGTGGGGCAGGGAGATGGGTGGGGCAGGGAGATGGGTGGGGCAGGGAGATGGGTGGGGCAGGAGATGGGTGGGGCAGGGAGATGGGTGGGGCAGGGAGATGGGTGGGGCAGGGAGATGGGTGGGGCAGGGAGATGGGTGAGGCAGGAGATGGGTGAGGCAGGGAGATGGGTGAGGCAGGGAGATGGGTGAGGCAGGGAGATGGGTGAGGCAGGGAGATGGGTGAGGCAGGGAGATGGGTGAGGCAGGGAGATGGGTGAGGCAGGGAGATGGGTGAGGCAGGGAGATGGGTGAGGCAGGGAGATGGGTGGGGCAGGGAGATGGGTGGGGCAGGGAGATGGGTGGGGCAGGGAGATGGGTGGGGCAGGGAGATGGGTGGGGCAGGGAGATGGGTGAGGCAGGGAGATGGGAGGCAGGGAGATGGGGAGGCAGGGAGATGGGTGAGGCAGGGAGATGGGTGAGGCAGGGGAGATGGGTGAGGCAGGGAGATGGGTGAGGCAGGGAGATGGGTGAGGCAGGGCGATGGGTGAGGCAGGGCGATGGGTGAGGCAGGGCGATGGGTGAGAAGGGGAGATGGGGGGAGATGGGTGAGGAGGGAGATGGGTGAGAAGGGGGGAGATGGGTGAGAAGGGGGGGGAGATGGGTGAGAAGGGAGGGAGATGGGTGAGAAGGGAGGGAGATGGGTGAGAAGGGGAGGAGATGGGTGAGAAGGGGAGGGAGATGGGTGAGAAGGGGAGGCAGGGGTGGGAAGGGAGGAAGATTCTATAAAGGGAATGAGCTGATTGTGGGCTCATGGGTGAATTGATATTTCCCAAAAGGATGTCAAGCCATAGGTTTCAAGGTATGTTTTTTAAAAACAATAAAGAAACGGCTCTAATTCAGGATCCTATTTCCATTCTCCTTTCAAAAGGTGGTCAAAATTTGGACATTCCATCTTTATTTTGTCAGTTCAATCCAATGTCCATCTGCCTTGGCTACACCCATGGGGATTATATCTTCCATCAAGAAAAGAGTTTTTCTCTTAACCACCTGAAACTCAACCCAGGACCTAAGTCTGGCAGACATTAAAAAGAGAGCCACATTTTCTCTTACTACAATAACTCAGTCATCTTAGCAGTTGCATTTCTTACAATTCTATGCTAAATGGAGTGTTTAACTTGTAATACTGGTCAGAAATTATGTTCATGCATTAATATTAAACATAAATTGCATATATACACAAGCCAAATCTATTATTCCCTACCTACCACTTAGGGTTTGTTGCCATGGACACACAGATGTCAATCTGAGAATGGCAACCCCTCAAAAATTCAAAAGTATTTGTTGTTAGAAATTTGATTTTGCTACACATGGTTATAAACAACACATTGTTATTACATAAAAATAAAGCAAGGCTTCAGGCCTAATGATCTCTGGTTCTGCAGTTTCTTTCTGACCTGTCATTTGACATGTATAATTAGGTGCTGAAAATAACATATGTATTTACTGCTTTGATGGGTGAGAAGTTTCAAGTATGGTCATAATTCTAATTCACAAGTGTGTGGGTGTGGGTGGATGTGTGTGGGTGGATGTGTGTGGGTGGATGTGTGTGTGTGGATGTGTGTGTGTGGTGTGTGTGAAATGAAGGTCCTAGGGGTCTGGGCAGAACTGCTAGCAGGTTTTGAAGCTCAATGCATTAACCAAGATACTCTTCAAAGCACAAAATAGTGACAAAACAAAATATTGTTAGTAAAACAAAACATAGAGAAGAAAGTCATAAATCAAAGGATATCAAAAAGAAGGTGACCATGCACTAAACAACTAAATGAACACTCTGCAAAACAACTAAATGAACACTCTGCAAAACAAACTAAATTAACTCTGCAAAACAACTAAATGAACACTCTGCAAAACAAACTAAATGAACACTCTGCAAAACAACTAAATGAACACTCTGCAAAACAAACTAAATGAACTCTGCAAAACAACTAAATGAACACTTTGCAAAACAACTAAATGAACACTCTGCAAAACAACTAAATGAACACTTTGCAAAACAACTAAATGAACACTCTGCAAAACAAACTAAATGAACACTCTGCAAAACAACTAAATGAACACTCTGCAAAACAACTAGATTAACACTTTGCAAAACAACTAAATGAACACTCTGCAAAACAACTAAATGATCACTCTGCAAAACAACTAGATTAACACTTTGCAAAACAACTAAATGATCACTCTGCAAAACAACTAAATGATCACTCTGCAAAACAACTAAATTAACACTTTGCAAAACAACTAAATGAACACTCTGCAAAACAACTAAATGAACACTCTGCAAAACAAACTAAATGAACACTTTGCAAAACAACTAAATGAACACTCTGCAAAACAACTAAATGATCACTCTGCAAAACAACTAGATTAACACTTTGCAAAACAACTAAATGAACACTCTGCAAAACAACTAAATGAACACTCTGCAAAACAAACTAAATGAACACTCTGCAAAACAACTAAATGAACACTCTGCAAAACAACTAAATGAACACTTTGCAAAACAACTAAATGAACACTTTGCAAAACAAACTAAATGAACACTGCAAAACAACTAAATGAACACTCTGCAAAACAACTAAATGAACACTCTGCAAAACAAATGAACACTCTGCAAAACAACTAAATGAACACTTTGCAAAACAACTAAATGAACACTCTGCAAAACAACTAAATGAACACTTTGCAAAACAACTAAATGAACACTTTGCAAAACAACTAAATGAACACTCTGCAAAACAAACTAAATTAACACTCTGCAAAACAACTAAATGAACACTCTGCAAAACAACTAAATGAACACTCTGCAAAACAACTAAATGAACACTCTGCAAAACAACTAAATGAACACTCTGCAAAACAACTAAATGAACACTCTGCAAAACAACTAAATGAACACTTTGCAAAACAACTAAATGAACACTCTGCAAAACAAACTAAATGAACACTCTGCAAAACAACTAAATGAACACTTTGCAAAACAACTAAATGAACACTTTGCAAAACAAACTAAATGAACTCTGCAAAACAACTAAATAAACACTCTGCAAAACAACTAAATGAACACTCTGCAAAACAAATGAACACTCTGCAAAACAACTAAATGAACACTTTGCAAAACAACTAAATGAACACTCTGCAAAACAAACTAAATTAACACTCTGCAAAACAACTAAATGAACACTTTGCAAAACAACTAAAACATTTGCAAAACAACTAAATGAACACTCTGCAAAACAACTAAATGAACGCTCTGCAAAACAACTAAATGAACACTCTGCAAAACAACTAAATGAACACTCTGCAAAACAACTAAATGAACACTCTAGAAAACAAACTAAATTAACTCTGCAAAACAAACTAATTGAACACTCTGCAAAACAACTAAATGAACACTCTGCAAAACAACTAAATGAACACTCTGCAAAACAAACTAAATGAACACTCTGCAAAACAAACTAAATGAACACTCTGCAAAACAAACTAAAAGAACACTCTGCAAAACAAACTAAATGAACACTCTGCAAAACAACTAAATGAACACTCTGCAAAACAACTAGATTAACACTTTGCAAAACAACTAAATGAACACTCTGCAAAACAACTAAATGAACACTCTGCAAAACAACTAGATTAACACTTTGCAAAACAACTAAATGAACACTCTGCAAAACAACTAGATTAACACTCTGCAAAACAACTAAATGAACACTCTGCAAAACAAACTAAATGAACACTCTGCAAAACAACTAGATTAACACTCTGCAAAACAACTAGATTAACACTCTGCAAAACAACTAAATTAACATTCTGCAAAACAACTAAATGAACACTCTGGTGTTTACATCCTTTAGCAAATTCACATGAAGCCACGCCTACCATGCATATTAATGACACCTTTTGATAATATGAGCATTTACACAATAACCAACAATATTATCATGCCCAATATGACACAAAACAGACATACAGTTGCTCATTAATCACTTTTTCAAAATTTTTCACTTAAGCCCCACCCACTGATCAATATGAATGAAATCACCAAAAACATTAGGGCACATCTGCAGACCATGAGCTAACTGTGTACCACACATGACATGAATCCAGTTCATAGTTTTTGAGATATCGTGTTTACAAGCTTTTTGTTTACAAAATCATGTTAAGCCCTGCCCACTTTGCATATTAATGAGTCAATGTTTTTATACAATGAACACATACGCACTAGCTAACATCATTATTATAACAAATAAGAAACAAAACAGACATGTGATTGTCAAAATAAAAGCATTTCAAGATATTTACATTAAGCCCTGCCTACTAAATAATATGCATGACATCACCACCAAAAACAAAAGGGCACATCTACACATCATGGGTTATCTGTGTACCAAATATGTCATAAATTCAGATTACTTTTTGAAAACCGTATTTACAAGCTCTTTTCAGCAAAACCAGATTAAGTCCCGTCGACTATGCATTAATGAAATTCAACGTTTTTACATCATGAACATTTACACACCAGCTAACATAATAACTATACTGAATATGAAACAAAACATCCATGCAGTTGTTAAAATATGAACATTTCAAGATTTTTACATTAAGCCCGGCCTACTTATTAAAATACATGACATCACCATCAAAAACAATAGGGCACATCTATGTAGCATGGGCTATCTGTGTACCACATATGACATGAATCCAGTGTATCGTTCTTGAGATATCGCGTTTACGAGCTGGCTATTACAAACACACCCACACATGCCATCATGACCGCATAGGTTCCTGATGCTATCGCATCGGAACCAAAAATAGAGCATCTATATTTGTACTCCCAAATTTTGGCATATTTTCTATAAACTAATCCCTAATCTTATAGTGACCAGGCCTTAAACATCTGCATAAACACCTTATAATCTATCAAACAAGATGAATGCTTTTAATCCACTAGCGATAGTGATAAGGCTTGTGACAATAACTGGTACCCTGTGTATGACTTACCTTTTGCTTCAATGATATTATTGTCCCCAACAATCAAAGCCTCACATCCTGCAGGTAAATCGTTAAGGTGTGTTTTTTTCTCTCAAAATATTAACACATTACTGCCAGTATAACTGCAACAATAATTTCTGATTGTATAAATGAATTAGATCAACAATATCATTACTCAGTCTTTCTTTTAGATTAACAAGCTAACAGCGAGTATCACAGAATTGCCAAGACAATACATACATATAAAAAAAAAGTTTCATTTTTAAAAAAAAATCACAAGTAAAATGGTTTTCACAAAATAAGATCTCTGCAAGTATGACTCCTGGTTTTCACCTTGATACATTTTGCAGATTTGTGTAAGGATTTATGGTACATGTTGTATAATCAAACCTGGTAGCAGCCTACATGTACGCTACAGTTGGCGAGATGCATGGTCAGGCAGACTCGCCATTTGCATGTTCCTGTCTTATTTTATCAAACTTATTCATAAGTTCTGCTTCAGAATTTTGTAAAAGATAACAATTTGGGAATTCAGTCTTTAAGAAATTATACATTTTGGATTAGGCCTAAAAATAGTTAATTGTTTGCCCACCTCCACCGCCTCCAACTCGCCAAAACATAGAGGCAGCGTTAAAAAAAAAAGGTTTTTATATACTTTTTAAAAGTCCCTCCCCTCACAAAATCCCCTACAAAACATGGCAACCACTTTTGCTTGTTAAATGTTGCTGTTACTGCAGGAAAGTGAAGCCACCACCCACAAGAGCTTGTGATTAACTGATAGAATACAAAATTGTCCTGCCTGTTTGTAATGGGTGTGTCAGGCAAAGGAAAGAAAATCCCAAATCACACAAAAAGCATGAGATATTTTAAAAAAACTGAGCAAAATAAAGAGACCAACAATCTGAAGTGAAGTGTTTTAATTCTGTTTTATAAATGTTCTTGATACTTAATCCTGAGGGTGCCAGAAAAAACTTTTTTTCCGTCCGCCCCTCCTTTACAATTTTTCACAAGGGGAAACAAACAATTTTTTTAAGGTCTTATCACAAAGCACTGCAAATTTTTGGCTATGACAAGAAAGAAACAACTAAAATCAGACTAAAAGTGACATCATATCCTCAATGCTTGGGGTAGTTTTATTAAATTATTTACTAAACTTGTTTTATTGAATTATTTACTAGACTTGCAACCATTGGATATGCTAGTAGATGTGTTAAATACAGTTTAGTGAATAACTGTACCTTATTATTTAAAAATAAATTTGAAAAATATTGGAATATCAGAATGGAAAATTAATTTTTACTAAAACATACAAAATTGATAAGTCAATGAGTGTACGATATAACTCTTCTATGTTAGACTTTTTACACTAGTCGTTCAAACAGATTTGCAACATATCTATCAAACATGTTTTCTGCACAGCTTTGTATTATTAAAGATAAAATCATAGGAATAAAGAAACTTTACTTTAGGATATAAAACTAACTTGTCACATAGGTTGTAAATCCAAGCATATTTGGTAAAACTTAATTTTCTTTTTAAAAGTATAATACCTTGTAGAGGCAACATTAGCTAAATTGTTTTCAAATCAATTAAAAATCATGAAATCATAAAATTGCTTTTTGAATGTATGATGTATTAAAGGGTGACCTTAGTATTCTTTTGTACATCCTTTGTTTTTTGTGTCTATCATATTTTTTGAAGTGGTGCAGCAAATTCTGACCCAAAGTTTTGGAGTCTTTACCATACCCCAATCCAATTCTAGCAGGAGCACACTTCCCATCATTTTAGTGGCTGAAATTTATAAACAAAATTTTAAAGAATTGCATCAAGATTTCAGCCGTCCGCTAAATGAAATAAAAATTTATCAGACTTTGATAATCCATAACTCAAATTACAAGTGATTTTTTTCTCTTCAGAATTCAAAACTTGATCTGCTCAGATTTGAATACTCTTTTATTAGTGTAAAATTGCTACATATCCATAGACCTCTATTAGAAGCAACATAGTGAATGATCAAAACCTGTATTCAAAGCATTTGTCATATAGTATGAAATTTGTTTTGTATTTGACCTCAAGACACATCCTTCAACAATAGAAATGCAAAGCCATTTGTTGAAGGGTAGGGGTGTCATTGAGGGCCTTTGTGAGCTAGGTTTCCTGCTGAGCAAAATAATTGAGTGTATGGAGAATGGATCCATTAAAACCACCGCCTAGAGGAGTACATGCTAATACTACTTGGGCATATAGCAGAACATGTTTTATGACAGCAATTAATGGAAGACTAATCATGAAATTATAACAAAGCTCTCGAAGAGTTCACCAAATTGAAAATTGTCCCTATTTGCTAAGAAAGTATTTTATGGCAACAAAATGTCCAAATTTTATTTTGCTTTTCAAGAATAATTGGATGGAGTTGATGAATCATATCTTTTTCTTTCATTTTTATCAATTTCAAATTGTAGTTCTCCATTTATTCAACCTCTCATTTTATCTAATCTTTTAGCCTAAATGCTTAATTTCAGTTGATATGTGAGCATAAACCCAATGGAAGATAAGATGTTTACTTTATTATCAGTAGTGATCATTTACTTTTAGAAGATGTTACAAATACAAACCTGTCAGGCTTTTGTGGTTATTAATAAACTGATGATGTAATCTCATAATCTACATGTATACTCTAGTCAAATTTTAAGATAATAATTGACAGAATTTTAAAGATATAAACGGTCTATCTTATAAGCTGTCTATTCACTCTTATCTCCACTACATTCAAGATATAAAGGAAAGGTGGTCTTCAAAACATGTTTTTACACATATCTGCACATTTTGAAACTGTAAACAAATTCTAATTTATAGCACTAGTTTTAAAGGATTTCATTTCAAGCTAACCATATCTTACAAAACATAGGTATGAATGTATTTTAATTACAAATACAAATGAGAAATAAAAATGTAAATATGAAATCACAATTGAACTATTAGAGAATACATGAGCAAAGAGACGGACTGTGCAAAGAAAAAAACAACAAATGTATCTTATTTTTTTTAAGAGATATTAAACTTCAAAGCTTTCAAGATATTCTAAAAAATAACAGATACCAAAAACTATAATCATATTACAGATCCACATATCTTCATTCATGAGTTTTTATCCAGTTACAAACTTTGCAAAAAAAGTGAGAATGTGATGTCACTTTTGTCACTTCCTATTACTGACTTGTGGCTGGTTGGTTGTTATGGTTTAACGGTATCATATCTAAAATAATCATATGTGCCAATAGTAGTCATATTGCGAGCAAAAGAAAGTAAAAAGGTGTTCTGTATAATGTAGTTTAAAGCAGTTCTATCTGGTAGTGAAATTAGGGGGATTTAGGGCTAGTCAATGTGCAATGAGGGTATGGAAGAGGGTGAGGATATATTAAAAGTATTTAGTGGGTTAAAGGTGTAAAGGATAATATGGCTGGAGGCTAGGAGTGTTTGTTACTCATTTTTCCCAAAGTCCAAAACTTTGGGTGCTATTTTCATCTTTTACCTCTTCATATGTGTTCATCCTATAAAAAAATGGTGTCTGTTGGTTTCATAGGTAATGATTTTGAAAGTTCTTATAATAATTTGTTAAAGAATGGAATGTATCATCTGCAAAAAACTAAATCCATCTGAGCCATTAGGGTCATTGAGCTGGTGCTTATCCCTGGTTTCCATGGTGCAAGTGGATGAGAGTACATGACTTCCCTGGATGGGACCCCCATCACAGATTAACTCCCCAGCAATGCTGGTACTCATTTTACACTTGAGTGGACTAAAGTAAGTAGAGTAAAGTGTCATGTTCAAAGACACAATGCAGCACTCATGACGCGAAGCAAACTCGGTACCTCTCGAATACGAGCATGACTACTGAACCACTGAGCCACAGCACCTCTCTCATCTGTATTATTGTAAAATCCAGAACATGATTACCATTTTAAACATTTTCAAATGTAAATTGACAAGTATTCTGCATGTTAAAAAGTGTATCTCACTGAAGAATACTGAACGGAGAAGTACATGCAAGAAAACAAATTGTGAGTCAAGGACAATTCTGAGCGAACTATAACACAAGAAACAATATAAATGGGCAAGGGGTAGGGAATAACTCAAGTACATCTACTACTAAGAGAGCAAATAGTCACACTATTCAAAAGGAATTTATTCAAAAGAAATTTTTAAATTACTTAAAAGATTAGTTCAGTGGTCAAGCAAGTCCATTTTATATGACAGAAAACTTCAATAGTTAGAAAATGGTGAAGAAAGCAGTCAAAATCTTATTCTGTTCAGGAGATATCAAGTGTAAAGTTCTATCTTATCTGTGTAGAAATGACTCATGTAGTAAGTCTACTATGGAGTTTGGTGCCTTCATCCTCACATTTGGCAATTGTTAATGTTTTTAAAGAAAATTTTACCACTTTTTTGCTTTTTAAATTATTTTCCTCAAACTTTCTTTAGGTGGTAATTTATAATTACCCTTACAAGATTCTGTTTTACTACTTTCCAGACATGTCCAATGGTTTTTAAGCCACAAAATAGCAGGACAAAATATGATAGAATACATAAACTGAGGAATCTGAGGCTGTGACATCACAACTAGTCTGATTTCAGTCACAAATAGTTTCTACATCAATTATACCAAACTTTAAACTAAAATATCTCCTCAATGAAGAAAGGTTTTTTGAATGTTTTCTTCACCATTTTGTTTCTTTTTAAGTCCTCTTTCATATAAGATGGTCTTGCTTGACCACTGATCTAATCCTTTAAAAAAAAATTAAAAGGAACTGAACTAAAATGGTACCATATACTAGACAAAATAGCAGGACAAAATATGAAAGTGTAAATTGGTGTACATCAAAATCTATAGATAAGATTCTGATTTGTGGATATCATTTGTAAAGAAGTGATCAAGTTAATTAACATGCTCTTTGGCGACGAGTGAACACACAATTACAATGACGGGGTCGTCGCCTGCGTATTCGGTTATGATAGTAACAATGCTATTACTAAACGCTTAATACGACCCGGACGAGAACACAGATACGCCGTACGGACAGACATACCATCAACAACCAAGTCAATGTCCACGGCCTTTGATAACCAGTTGTGGTGTACTGGCGTGTCTACCCAACCCAGGCTTAAACCCAGGGCCTCGTAATCTGTAGACAGGTATGATAACCACTACACCACAGTAGGTAGATAACAGGCTCTTTCAAGCAACAACTCTTTTATATCAATTTCTTTTCAAAGAAAAATTAGTTGGAATTCGTTTTGGAGGGCAGAAACCTTTGTTCTCCCATAGCTGAACAATGCACGAGGTCGGACGGAAAATGGATGTGAGCAAACAGATGAGCGAACAGTTGAACAAACAGTTAAGATGATATATCCCCTCTTCACCAACTTCGCTGGCGAGGGGATAAAAAGGACTACAAAAATGATTTATTGAATGATTCAAAAGGATACTGCAGCCAACTTCAAATACATTATTTGTGCCAATCACCATCTTCTGTTCTGGCAAGTCCTTGGCATCTCCCTTAGGTTTTCTGCACAGATGAAAAACAAAGAATGTTGGTTTGATTATGAGGGCTTTGAGTGAACAATCAAAATAATGTCAACATTAAACAAAGTGGGTAAAAAATTAATTGAATATTTCATTTTACATAATCTTAACCATTTACTTTGCCCATTTTCCTCCTTTCTGTTTATAGTCATTCTGAATCTTATGAAGTATCAGTTATACTATTGATGTTACTCAGTTGTTACAATGGTATTTGTGCTTGCACTTCTTTTCTCTGATATTTCTGATCCTCAAAGTACAAAATCAGATTTTTTTATCTGACCATATTTACATTACATCCAACAGTCAATTAAGAATTTGTGTGAGCTTGGGTCCAACTTGAAGACAACTACTTAAACATGACTTTAATTCTCAAAGCAATACCATGCACAGTAAAATTGTTCCTACAATCAAAAAAATCTCAAAAACTAACAATTTATGACACAACTTTTAGACATTTTGATGTTATTCAAAATGATAAGATTAACCTTGTTTTGATGGAGATATTTTGCTATTTAATTGCATCTTTAGTCTTTCAAAATCTCCAGTGCAAATTTAAATTAAGAATTTCATTTGAGGGGGTTAGCCTGATTCATTTTCAAAAATCAAGAAAATGCATCTAAAGGCAAGGAATCTTTCAATTTCAACTGTTTTCAACTGCTAGAAATTGGTCTGCTGAAATGATGAGAATGAACATGGCAACTTTAGTAGGTGGGGTCATCGAAGTTCAGTTGTGAAAGGAAAACGATGGTAGGAAAGTTTAGTTTGATCTGGGAGGTAGAGGAGGACAGACATAAAGATGGTTACTAACCAGAACCAAAGGTTTTGTGGTTCCGATGCTTTTTTTACATGTTAATTGATTTGCAAAATTTGTATTAATTGTCATTGCAAACCATGAAATATTTGTTCCAGGATATCTATTTAAGCCACACCCACCATGCAAATCAATAAAAATGTTGACAACATTAGCATTTGCACAATAATCAACAACATTAAATAGCAAGTATGATGCAAAAACAGTTGTTCATTTATTCTATTTCAAAATTTGTCACTAAGCCTTAATACCTACTCATTAATACTCATGACATTGCTACCACAACATTAGAACATATGCACAGACCATGACCCATCTGTGTACCTGATTAGCATCAATCTGATACATCTCATGAGATACAGTATGGTGTTTACATCATTTAAGCCATGCCCAACATGCATATTAATAACATTGGCTGAAAACATAAGCATGTACACAATAACCAACAAAATTATCATGCACAATATGACGCAAAATGGACATACAGATGCTCGGATTCCGTTAAGGAGATATTAAAGTTTAAAGCTGTCTTATCTGTGTAGAAGTGACTGGTGTATTAAGTCTATTATGAAAGGTTTGTGCCCTCATCCTGTTTTGTTTCTTTAATTATTAATATATTTCAAAAAAAATTGATTTATCTTTTTCACTATCCAAATTATTCTCTCTCAAACTTTCTTTAGGCAGTAAATTATAATTGCCCTCACTAGATTATGTTTACTACTTTCCTGACATATCCAATGGTTTTTAGGCACCATAATAACAGAAAAATCTGATAAAATACATAAATAATTCCATGAATCTGAGGCTGTGACATCACAAATAGTCTGATTTAAGTCATTTCTATACAAATACTACAAAATGTTTAACTTAAATATCTCTTTAACAGAATAAGATTTCTGAAAGCTTTCTTCACCATTGTTTCTTTTGAAGTCTACTTTCATATAAAATGAACTTGCTTGACCCCTGAACTAATTTTATTAAACTTTGTTAAAATGAAAATGGGATATTCAACATGCTGATTTTTGTTAACCAGATGCTCGAAAACTAATGAAGAACTTTAAACCCCTTCCAAGAAGGCTCTATAGACTTCTGACGCTACTAAAGTTGCCCTTAAATCAAAATCAATAACTAATTATTCTACTTGCAGGACCAATCTCAGAAAACATGACAATACCTATGTGATGTAAAGTGTACTAGACAAAACTTCAGAAAAATAAAACATACCTATTTACAATGGTGGCCAGCTCCTCAATCAGGTTGCTCTCACCAATGATGATAGGTCCTGCCTCTGCTATAATGCATGCCTTAGGATGCACCACTGTTCTTGCACCTACATCAGAAAGACAGAAAATAGCTAGATATAAATTAAAAATTCAACAATCAATTTTCTGGACTCACAGAAAATTAAATCAAATAAAACAATTGGTTTCTGCCATGAATGGAAACTGATTGAATGTGAATCTTAACTGAAAGGAACTCAAACAATGAATGTTTAGCCCGAATGAAACTGAAAACAATGATAAGGCCTTGAAAGAAATCAGTCAGAAGATAATCTTCAAGAGTTCAGAATGCAAATGATCATTACACTTTCAGATCAAACTTGGGGATAAATCATTGTGGGCCTAGGATTTCTGAGGTAGATTATATTGGGTATGGGTATTTAATGAACTCTAAAATCATTCCAGGCATGTTGGAATTGCAATGGGGGTGGATGCATACGCTCTACAGAGTGTTGATCTTCTAGTTTTGAAAAGTAGTAATATGCAAAAGAACAGACATAAATTTAAAAAGTTGAAAAGTGGTAGCATTCTGAAAGTATGAATACAATAATCTTCTTTGGATGAAACTTACTTTTTTGTCCCCAAACAAATACAAAAGCTGATACACTGCATTTTAACATTATCAAGATTTTAGACCAAAATAGTTATGTGTAATTAAACAAGAAATTGTAAAACCAAAAACAGTAGATTTACAAAAGAAAATCCAGAATTATTCAACAGGGCAAATTATTTACAGGGCAAACTGTAGTCACCCTTTTTAAAAATAGGAGTGACATCAGCAATTCTCCAATCACTAGGAAGAACACCAATATCGAAGCACTTTGAAAAGATAAGGGGAACAGAAAGAACATCAGAACACTCACGTAAAACAGCAGGATGTATACCATCTGAACGGTGCTTTATTTGAAATCAAACCCTTTAACTTCTTAGACACAACATCAACTGAAAAATCAACATCCTAATGGATACTGGAGAGTGCACACTAAGATACTCCACAACATCATCAGCAAGGGACTCCTTAGTAAAAACTGATACAAAGTAGCCATATAAAAAAACCCTCAGCCATATCCTTACCACTATTGATAGTAAGTAACACCATCACTACCCTGAAGGGAACCAACAACCTCCTTGTTTTTTTGCTTTGAGCGAACATAAGAGTGAAATGACTTAGGATTAATCTTAACCTCTTTGGACAAACATTTTTCAAAAAGCACTTTAGTATCTCTTATCAAACCCTTTTTGAACTTTTCATGATCTTTATACCTAGCAAGCTCTGCAGGACACCCATTGTTTTTCTAACAACACCACGACCGCAAAACCTCCTGAGACATCCACACTGGCCAATTACACCTACATACTTTCTTTAATGGGACAAACCTATTCACACCCTCCAAAACTTTAATTTGGAAAACATCCCATGATTTAGAAGGATCTAAGTCACATAGCAAAGAAGTCCAATCGAATGACAAATCAACCTGAAGTGCAGTAAAGTCAGCATTCCTAAAATCTAAAACCAGTTTATTAGCTGAAGAAACCTCTGTGAAACAATACAGATCAAAACTAATGAGGTCATGATCAAATTAAGACAATTA
Source organism: Chiridota heheva (assembly GCA_020152595.1). NCBI lineage: Eukaryota > Metazoa > Echinodermata > Holothuroidea > Apodida > Chiridotidae > Chiridota > Chiridota heheva. Next base: position 1,433,355 of record JAIGNY010002198.1, read on the forward strand.
CTACCACGCGTGGGAAACTACACATGCTGGGTGAAAAAGCAGTCGGATACAACTTCCAGAAAATCTTCACCATGTGGACCACTGGCACAAAGATTCCAATCAATGTCTGGAAAATTAAGGTCCCCAAAAACAATAACCCTCCTAGAAGCAACTTTTCTAAAGCAGTCAAGCAATTTCTGATTGTTCTCAGAACAAGAATTTGGTGATCTACAGTATATACTACACCAACAATCACTGAACTACCAATATGGCCATCAACAATAAGCTCACACAATAGGCAATTTGAAAAAACAAAAGAAAACTGAGCAGTCCTATCTATGCAATTAAAACTGTCATTTACAAAAAATAGAACACCACCTCCTCTACCAATAAGAGTATCTAATCTGTCTCGTCTGAAAACTGAGTAACCTGAAATATCTCTGAATTACTAATTTCACTATAAATCCAACTCTCAGTAATACCAATTATGTCAGGTCTACTAATTGAAACTTCAGCCAACAGCTCATCACGTTTATTCAAAATGTTTTTGAAAACATAACCTTAATTCTACCACTAGAAAAAACAATCCCTTTTCACAGAAATATGCCTAAAAGGTGGGTTTAAACTCTCACCCCCGTGACTAGTTTTAACAACTCGGATCCTTTATTGTCCTATTGACAACACGAGCACCTTTCCTAATTAAATGCAAATCATCTCTCATGAACCAATCAACCCGAGATTCAAACTTCTGCCAGAAATTTACAAAACCAAACTCAAACAGACAACAAATACTCTCTAACCAACTATTGATTAACAACATCTTATCTATCATAAAAGAACTGCCTCTACGCGGCAACAGACCAACAACTAGAACCTTACAACCTGTGTCCTTCAACTTAAATAACAAATCCATGAAACTACGCCTAACAGAATCAACATTTCTCCTTGAAATATCATTTGTACCAATTGAAATTACAACGGTATCTTCACCCTTACATAAAGTTTGAACACAAGAACTCGCGTCATCAACTCTAGCCCCTAGAAGACACACCCTAATCCTGCTACTACGATCATAGTTTCACAAGTTTCATGTTGCGTAAACATAAATAATTCATATTCTACCCATAAACATTTGGAGTACAGTATTCCACAAGGCAGTCGTATCAGTCCAGTGCTATACTCAGTGTATGCTAGCACATTGCAATACATTGTTCCAGAATCGCTACAACTTTATGGATATGCTGACGACCATGCTATTAAAAAAAGTCACAAGCCGATCATTGCTGATGCAAATAAAGTCAGAAATAAGATTTTGTCAACATTGAAGGATGTAAAGACTTGAATGGACCACATCTGGCTTAAATTGAATGAGGCTAGAAGTGAGTTTATTTAGTTTGGTTCAAGACAAATGATTTCACAATGTTTGATTGACACTATTGACATTAACAACACTACAGTAAAGGGTGTATCCTGTGTTAAATACCGAGCTGCCTATCTAGACTCTACTTTGTCACTAAAAAATCCAATAACAGCTAAGTGTAAAGCAGCTATGGCCGGTTTAAGACTAGTAAGAAATATTAGACTCTTACTTTCTACTGAGGCTTGTCACACAATTGTTCTCCGGCTTGTAATTAGCCATCTTGATTATGCCAACTCCCTCTACATAAACCTACCTGATGTTGGTATAAAAAAAATTGCAAAGATTTTAAAATTTAGCTGCAAATCTGGTTTTAAGAAGAGGCAGACGGGAAAGCACATCCCTGGCCCTGAAAGAGTTGCATTGGCTGTCAATTAAACTCAGAATAAAACACAAAATATTAACCCTGGTCTATAAATGTGTCGTTGAAAAGTCAGCTCCAGATTATCTTTCTAATAAACTCACTCTAGCCCCACATTTACAAAGTTCCATGCGCTCGAACAATGTAAATTATAAGTTAATCATTCCTAGGACCCACAGACAGACTTTCGTTTCTAAAACAATAAGTGTAGCTGGTGCTGAATTGTGGAATAAGTTACCCAATGAAATTAAGCAATCTGCCAATGTTAGTATTTTCAACTTAAAACTTACAGTACCTTTTCCATGCTAATTTTTCTTACCATTTTATATTTTATTTGATTCATTGATGTACACTTTTACCACTTTTGTACTCATTTGATGTGTGTATATATATATATATATATATATATATATATATATATATATATATATATATATATATATATATATATATATATATATATATATATATATATATATATATATATATATATATATATATGTATATATATATATATATATATATATATATGTATTTGTATGTTTCGCTTTTACTTTTTCTTACCTTAACTTTTACCTACCTGTATAAATGTATTGTAAAGCGCCACTGAAAACTACGTTCTGGTTGGCACTATATCAAGTTCAATAAATAATAATAACAAAATCCAGTATATTAATCTTTGTGTGAAATATCTCACCTATAGTTACATCTCCTCTGATATCTGCCTCTACGCACACCACAGCACCGGCTCCAATTTTCACCCTGCTTTAAGGAAGAAAATCATATGTTATATTGTGGGATAGCTGAAATGGAACGCATTGTATTCATTTACCCTTACACTGCAAAATAAAACCATCAATGCACTTTTATTTGATTACCTTTTAAAAAGTTCATTAAATTTGAGAAGAAAAAAAACTCAATTTTGAAATAGCACATTTAATTATAGAGAGTGTTTCAAACTTAAAGGAATTTTCCAAATATGCAATCTGTGACGCATTTAAAGGCAGATACCTCAAAATTTGTATGGGTACTTTCAATTACTTTAAAAGGATGACATAGTATTTTCCACGCAATGTTTATTGTGGGTGTACGTAGCAATAATTCTAAAACCCTTCAGATTCTGCTCTCCTTCAAAGTAATGTGAAAAAGAGTTAAAAATAAAGACAATGCATAGGACAAAAGAGAGGACTTTTGTCCAGCCATACCTTACGGGACCTATGCTGTACTTGTATATTAAAAGTAGCACATAAAGACCTGAAACATCAGAGAGCTTTAAACTGTCCATTTTTAACCGACATTATTGGGACTTTAATTTACTTATAAGACAATTGCTTTGTTATATTTGTCAAAAAATATAAAGTCAGCACTTGTCACCTTCTTCTGGCTAAATACAAACCCTACTGGTAGGTATTACTATTCTATATTCACTTCAAGTTATTGCCACAGGTGATTCACTAGGTCAGTAATCAGTGACAAAAATAAGGTGCAAACTAAAGTTGGCATAAACGGTCACTTGAATGTGACCTTAAACATGCACTACATATTTAATCAAACCATTGAATATCAATGAATGCATATTAACATAAACTCAAAAGCAATGCATGACAAATTAATATAATGTGCAATAGCCACATCAAAAGAATTTTAAACCAAAATGCTTCACATGAAGAAACTCCTATTCTGATATAAGAACCAAGAAAACTACGAAAAAGCTTCAATTTGATTCAACAAATGTAATCATTTTCTCAACCATATATGGTATTTTATAAAGGATTACTTTGGCTTCCAAATACATTACAGCAAATACCATTACAGAAATGAGTGTATACAGAGGTGGCGCCCAGCCATAAAGAGCAGGGTGGACTTATACTGCTGAAGGAATCTATAATACGTTGATGCAAAGAAGCCAAATACATTAAGCAAAACCCTACTAAAGAGATCTAAAAGTAACTTTTTAGCATTGCATGACTCTAATACTATTTTCCCATGTCAACACAGACTTACACCTTGGAATAACAATCCTTGCAACAAACAGGGCTGGAAGGGCTAGTTGGCAAAAGCAATATACAAAAATGTCTTTATGTATTTTAAAGAAAGTTGATTTGATTCTTTCACTATCTAAATTATTTTCCCTCAAACTTTCTTCAGGTGGTATATTATAATTACCCTTCCTAGATTCAGTTTACTACTTTAATGACATATCCCATGGTTTTTAAGCCACAAGATAGCAGGACAAAATATAATAAAATACATAAAGACTTTCAGGAATCTGAGGCAATGACATCACAACTAGTCTGATTTCAGTCGTTTGTTACACAAATGATACAAAACTTTAAACTTAGATATCTCCTTAACGAAATAAGATTTTTAAATGCTTTCTTCACCATTTTGTTTCTTTTGAAGTCCTTTTCATATAAGATAAACATGATTGACCACTGAACTATCCTTTAGGAGAATCATATATAGCATTTCACTGCTACCCTGGGACCTGTTTTAAACCTAATTGTCCCTTCCTTCCTGCCATGACTCATCAAAATTTCTAACAGTAATCTTTCAACCTATAAAGAAACATATATTAAATTACTGAGTGGACACTGTGACAAAACATACACACTGACATGATATAAATTTCATATTGAGCAGACCATTTGCTGTGTCCATCTCTATACAAAGTGCAAATTTGATACACATTGATATTCAAGAACCATTTAGACTCACTGTATGACCAAGATTTATATTTTGCTAATTTATGCAATAACACAGACTATTTTTATTTTATAAAGCACAGAAAGCTTGCATTTAAGCATTATCTAACAAATCAAAATACAATGGCAAGCATGATTGGCTTGCTATGTGGGCAGTAGCTTCACCACAGCATGACATAGGACTGAAAGAGAAACACCTTCATTTACCGTTCAGGTTTTCCTCATTCTTGTTAGCATGACAACTAAAACAAAAGAGTTATACACTTAGTCTACAGAAGGGAAGTTTTTGTATAATGACCATTTTCCTTTCTATCCATATAAATTTCCAATCTATTTGACTGATTTCAGCACTAACAATACATAAAGCATAGCACAAGAAGGGATTTCAGATCTATGAAGACTAATACAACACTTAAAACTGTCAAGACCAACCCTCCTCTAATCAGAACAAACTTTGATAATTGTATCACTAATATGAACAGTAAAAGCCTAGGCTAGAAATGATGAAAACATGGATAGTACAGGTTTTGGTATGAAAAAGGCCACCTATTTGCATGCAGCATGCATATAAGAAATAACAAAAGCAGTGATTTCCAACATGTCCTAAAATTTAGAAACTGTTTTTGTTGCATAAAAACATTTTCTGCATCACCTTAGCCACAACAAAACTGATATCCACAATAGTAGCCTATATTTTGATTCTTGCCAAATTCACTCTCAATGTGATAGAATTACATGGTTTTCCCAAAACAAAATGATCAGTTAACAGTCAACAGAACTTCCAACACTGCAAAGTATTATTTGGCTCCCAGTCCTGAAGAGATTATACATTTTCAATTGTTGCTGGAATGATCTGCCTAGTTTATTATAGGTATATGAATGTGTGTTGGCAACATCAGCTAACTTGCTCTACAATTCATTAAGAGCTGTTGGAAGGACAGTAAGCTCAACTATTTGAAGCAAAGAGAATGGGCTTATTGAGGGAAGTATATACAGAAATAGGGCTAGCTGGAGCAGATAATTTCAAATTACTTGAGCTTTGAAAGATGCACTTACATTTTCATTTGCTTTAATTTTCACATTTTACTACAAGCTTCAAAATATCTTTGAGTTGTCCCAAATATTTTACGAAAAACAAAAGCTCCAGGTTATGACCTTACCCAGTAACTCAAAAACATGTAAAAGCTAGCAGCCTTTATAATTATAACATCTCTTTTACTTCTATCAATTGAACAACAAAGAAAGCCTGGCCCTGACTTGCCAATGCCAATGAAAGAATGTCATTGTTACCTAACCCTCTCTCCAACCTGTACCCACCCCAACCTACATATTCTTAGAACTACACCCTGGATTGTAATCCAACTTCCAATCTAATAAAATATGTGTGTCAAGCAGAGTCAAGCTACATACAAAATGTACAACTACATTAAAGCAAAACTATGCAAAACAATATTGCTTAATGTATGACAAACTACTAAATTAGACATTGCAAATGATATAAACCCCCTCATTGCTAATAATGCACACTCCAGCCTGTCACACATTCCATCCCAACCTCTGTCCTCAAATGTCATTCCACACCCTAGTACTATATGCAATAACACCTAAAAACCAGCTATATCATTCCACCACATACATGACCCACATGTCATCACAACTGAAATCCAGATGCCATACATGCATTCCACCCTGTAAATGCCAACCCAGATGACCCACCCCTAACCACATGACAAACATCCCCATGCCCTAATACAATTCCACCATGTCCCACATGAAATCCCACCCTCATCCTAATTCCTACACCAAATTTAAAATTCTTTATAGAGGTGAGGAATCTTTTATTTATTTCTTCATTCATCCCAAGACTAATATTCTAACTGCTATTCATGTCAGAAATGTCATTATCATAACAAACAAACTCATCCAAAAACTTCAACCAACAAACAAAGAAAACTTTAAACAAAAAAACAAAAAAACTTTAACCAGCAAACAAAGAAAACTTCAACCGGAAGCTGATGCCAACGCTGATGCCAGGGTTAGTAGAATAGCTCTACTATTCAGTGAATAGTCAAGCTAAAACCCATCGTAATAGTAAAAGATTTCAGCAAAATTAATAAACATTGATTATTCTACAGCTTAACAGCTGACTGGATCATAACAAGTACCCTCATGGCAGTAGAGTAAAGCTTCAGCTTTCTAATCTAGCGACCCGGCTTCGATTCCCGGGGTCTCCAACCAGTGCTCCACGACTGGTTGATAAAACGGCTGTGGGCGCATTGACGTAAATACTCCAATGGAGGTCTGTTGGGACATTATAAAGCTTGGTAAACCAACCACCCAACCAACAAGTAATTGGATAAACAGGGTTTTCACCTTATCCTTTTCGGAAAGTGTCAAAAGAAGCAGGCAGGGAGGTGGGGAGTGCTACTGTTGGGAATGCTACTGCTTGGAAAATTGTGGCTACAATTGTTCTCATTTGATGAACGGTGAGCACCACCCAACCCATTGCTCACTATTCCCAAGGACTGAGCCTGACTGAGTGAGAAGAAGGGGGATTGCAGACAACCTGTGCAGAATGTCTCCATGTCATAATTTTACAAAGATGTGGAATATCATCAAGCAAATCAGCAGAACCCAATCTGCAACCCATCATATCAGTTTTATGTTCAACCAAATGATACAAATCTGCTTATATTAACATCAGTTGAAAGTACTGATATCAATTATGTAATATAAAAATCTACCACAAAAATAAAATGAAAAATCTAGACAGAAAATTAAATGATTGGGAAAAGAGGCATTTCACATCTGAATAATAAATACTTTTGAATAACAACAGTGCAGGAATCATATTTTTGTGGTATCAACTATTATTATCATACATTTTTATTGTGCATTTAATATTACAGACATGAAATATCAATGTAACGAATGCAACTACTACAGTAACTTAACATACAATAAACTGTTGGAAATATATATATATATAAACTATAAGATTAACAGTCTTTATAAAAGCTACAAAGATCCAATATTGAATGTCAGTATTCAGGATGATATCATATTATAACATATATAAAGCTTAATAACTACTTGTCGGTGAAAACACTCGTTTAAGCATTGCAGCTAGTGTGAAATTGGTCATATTTAGAAGCTAAAAATCTACCTTTGCTTGTGTGTGCAGGAAATTGCTGCAAATTAGGTGGAATTGAAATATCGTAGAAAGATACTTTGAAGTTTGAAACAAATTTATCGTGTGTACGTAGACTAAAGTATAGTGTTTACTCTTGCATAAATCATTTTCACTGACAAAGTGTCCCGGATATTTAAAATGCCAGCCCGGATGACTAAAATTACTAGAAATCGAATTAGGCCTAAGCTTACACTAAAACTATCTTCTTCTTCCAAAATAGAGTTTACTCTTCAAAGAGTATACTGTGGCACGAGGTTGGCCAGGCAAAAAAACCAACTAGGCAAATTAAAAAAATAATGGCTAAAAGTTTAAAAGTATGACTATCCACCAGTCTGGAAATTATGTATGTTACGCCAAAGATCTTTGACATAAAACTTAGTCAGTTTGATAAAATTTGGCGTACTTTTCTCTCTGATTTATAAAGAAATACATTCAAATTACAGCGGTATCAACAAAACTGGCGTAAATACATATAGCTAGGTTTTCAAAGATTCTGGCCGTAAATCTTCAGCGTGGAGAAACCAAACTTTCCACTATGGACTATCCATCCACTAACTATCCACTGAAACATGCAGTCTCACAAATGCATTGGATTTTGCAAGTAAATTGTTTCGGAAAATCACAAGAAAGATAGAAATGTAAAATTTTCAATTCACTGCACTGTAACTGCAGTGGTAAGTGACCCCTCCACTCCAGACACTGTGATAGTTACTGAATCGTACAGTGGCCAAATTTTGGAGTAACTGCAAATGCAACACAATTTTGAAGATGCACCCCTTGACTAACAATGAAGGCGGAGTCGTAGTGAGTTGGAATTAGTGTATTTTGGTTTGTATTTCATGTGGGACATCAGTCAATATTTACTAAGTCCTGTATTATTTGCTTGACATCGTAGTGACTGTGTTGAACTAGAAACTTGGGCCTAATCTGCAGATGTAGTCATAGTCGTAGTGAGTTGCAATTGGTGGCAGTATTTTGGTTTGTAATTTATGGGACATCAGTCAATATTTTCTAAGTCCAGTATTCTTTGCTTGACATCATAGTAATGTGTTGGACTAGAAACTTGGTCCTAATCTGCAGAGTTGCAATTGGTGGCAGTATTTTGGTTTGTATTTAATGTGGGACATCAGTCAATATTTTCTAAGTGTAGTATTCTTTGCTTGACATTGCAGTGATGTGTTGAACTAGAAACTTGGTCTTAGTCTGCAGGTGTAGTCATAGTTGTAGTGAGTTGCAATTAGTGGCGGTATTTTGGTTTGTATTTGACAGTCAATATTTTTTAAGTCCAGTATTCTTTGCTTGACATCATAGTGATGTGTTGGACTAGAAACTTGGTTCTAATCTGCAGATGTACTCATAGTTGTAGTGAGTTGCCAATTGGTGGCTGTATTTTGGTTTGTATTTATGTGGGACATCAGTCAATATTTTTTATGTGTAGTATTCTTTGCTTAACATCATAGTGATGTGTTGGACTAGAAACTTGGTTCTAATCTGCAGATGTAGTCATAGTCGTAGTGAGTTGCAATTGGTGGCAGTATTTTGATTTGTATTTATGTGGAACATCAGTCAATATTTTTAAGTCCAGTATTCTTTGCTTGACATCATAGTGATGTGTTGGACTAGAAAATTGGTTCTAATCTGCAGATGTAGTCATAGTCGTAGTGAGTTGCAATTGGTGGCAGTATTTGGGTTTGTATTTTATGTGGGACATAAGTCAATATTTTTAAGTCAGTATTCTTTGACATCGTAGTGATGTGTTGGACTTTAAACTTGGTCCTTGCTTGCAGGTGAAGTTGTATTGATGGAATTTGTTTGGAATAGGAATTTGTCCTTTCTCTGCAGGCGAAGTCTTAGTGATGTTTAAACCCTTTGGCTTAGTTATATATTTAGGAATATTTTGAAAGGTATTTGAAAGGTATAATATGATCAAAATAAAGTGTATAAATGTTTGATGTAAATGAACATCATAATCAAACGTAATAATATCTGGCTGAATTGAAATGATGTAAATTTTAATTATAATTGTGTTATGGAGTCATTTATGCTTTAACTTCAGCCATGATTGAGAAATGAAAACATTGTGATGACTTTGTACCAATTAAGAAACTATTTATTTGAACATTGTGCAATTTTAATATATGTGTGTTTATATTACAAATGACTATAATAAAATGAGGTAGTAAGTGCATAGTAGTTGAATATAATAAAAAATATTTACCTATAAGCAGCAGTTAGTAGATGCTATTGGTGCAATAACAAACACTTTAATCGAGTTGTGTTGTGTTTGATGGAGATACCCCCTCCCCCAGCCACCCCCTTTCCCACCCACCCCTCCCCCACCCATTGCGTTTTGTTTCAATTAGTTGAACACTTCAGAAGAAAAGTGTGTAAGTTCATGAGATGCACCAAGATGAAAGTTCCTGAATGCGGGTGAGAAAATTACTACCTGATTAATGCAGTGCTGTAATATCAAAGTTTATTGAATACATTGTGAGTTGGTGGAATACTATAAATGAGGCAAGGAACTGGAATTTCCCATTTGAGGACAACAAGTTTGAAGTTTTATCATCAATGTTAATGTATATACAAATAAGTAAAAGCAAGGACAATGCGCAAGTAATAGGCCCATAAGCCATCTTGTAATAGAGTGGATTTTGCGCATACATACATCAATGTTGAAGTATATACAAATAAATGAAAGCAAGAATGAATAACACGTAATAGTGTAAACCATCTTCCAATAAAGTTGTTATTACACATGCGTATATCAATGTTGAATTATATACAAATTATTAAAAGCAAGAACGAATACACAAGTAATAAACCCAGGCAAATAAGGAATAGAAAAAAATCTAAAGTGTTATCATCAAGGACAAATATTCAAGTAAGCTAATAGTAGGCCTATAACAAATCTTCCAATTAAATTGATTTTGCACATGCGTACATCAATGTTGAATTATATACAAATAATTGAAAGCAAAGTCCAATGCGCAAATAATAGTAGGCCTAGGTCAATAACCCATCTTCTAATTGAGTGATTTTGTGCATGCGTACATCATTGTGGAAGTATATACAAATAATGGAAAGCAAGGACAAATACGCAAGTAGTAGTGTTACCGGTAACCCATCTTCCAATTGAGTCATTGTTGGATACTTCATTAGCATAAATTGTGCAATATTTCCCCCTAATATTCGAAATGGCAAAATATGACTACAGTTCAGAAAAAGACAGATATAATTATAATATTGACACAAATGATAACATTTCCCAACATTCTTAGGCCTATAACTTATCTTCCAATTGAGTGATTTTGCACATAATAATGGAAAGCAATGACAAGTATGCAAGTAGTAGTGTAACCCATCTTCCAATTGAGTCATTGTTGGATATCTGATTAGCATAAATTGTACAATGTTACCCCCCTAATATTTTGAATGGCAAAAGCATGCTACAGTTCAAAATAAGACGGATATAATCATAATATTGACACAAAAGATAATATTTCCCAACATTCTCATATTTGATACCTGATTAGCATAAATTGTGCAATATGTTTCATTCAAATGTTAACCATTTCCTAACATTTTCATATTTTGGATGCCTGATTTGCATAAATTGCACATTATTTCTTTAATTCAAATATTTGGTCCCCCTCACCTAATATTCAGAATGGCAAAATATGGCTACAGTTAGGAATGAGATTGATATAATTATAATATTGACACAAATGGTAACATTTCCTAACATTTTTATTTATTTGATGTACCTGAATTGCATAAAATTGCACAATATTTGTTGAATTCAAATGTTCCCCACCCCCTCCCCTATTATTAGAAGGGGAAAAAGTTAGCAACGGTTAAGAAAAGGACAGATATAATTGTAATATTGACACAATTGATAACATTTTGATAACATTAAAGCTCTAGCCGCATCAATTAAAGAAATCCTCTTGTAAGTTGTAATGTTGCTTCTGGCGCTGTATTGTAGTTGGAACTTAATAGCTGTCCGTATACTTTAAACTTCCTGTGTTTGTACAGAGTAAATGCCTGGTGAAAAGTTGTGGCTTCATCAATAAAAAAATTATCTTGTAATGTTACTTCCTGAATACACTGGTTTCTCATTTGATTAGTGATCTTACCATTTGTGGTTTTCATGAACTGGGTTGTGAAATGTTCTTTACAAATGAATCATTCCATTCCTCAATGGTTGCTGAATCCTGCTTAAAAAAAATAGCGGTGTTGTGATGTACCCAAAATTATTAAAATTCTCAATAGCAGTCAGAAATTCTTCATCTGTCGTGGTTTTGTGATGTCTGGGTCCAGATGTGAGTAATGCCCCACCGGTTACAGCTTTTCCATTAAAGTAGGCGATGGAGACTTTAAGATCCAGAAGTGTGGGTTGTTTTGGAGGGTCACTTTTTGGTTTCCTTTGATTGTTGAGGGGTTGGGCGTAAACATCACTATGTTAAGAATTGTTCCAAAAACCTGTGTCCTTGGTCCAACAGAGAAATTTTTTTAGCCATTGGGAAGACCTGAATGCATCCCAACATCGCAGAAGCCATATTCTTTGGAAATTCTTTTGTGTTCTTTGTAGCATAGTTGAAAGTTACCTGTTCTCCAGAAAACAGTTGACAAAATGAGGTGCAATTACCATTGTCACCATCCTCACCTTTTAGCAGTTTAAATAAAACGTCAAAAATGTCTGTGTTTACAATTACGCGGCATAGATCCGTTGATAGCTTTTTGGCCAATAACCGGACTAGGTACAATTTTCACTTTCAAAATGTTTGCGAGTGGATCACGGGAAGAAACTTTCACAGCTTGGCTCTTGCCTGTTGACAGTGCTCCACAAACAAGATGGAACATATTTTGATTGATCTCGATTTTGTAGCCAGATGGGTTTAATAAGAACAATGACATTGAGCTTAAGAAGACCACAGTGGTTATAATGCCCGATAGGAGATAACCCGGGCAGCAACTTATGGAATGTGCCTTTCTGTTACAAAGTTACATAGGTTTTCTTTTAATACTTTCGTCATGTCAAACTCAACATTAGATGCAATGCACAGCACTCCGAGTTTCTTGGGGCTGTTTGACAATTTTCGACATTAAAGACATAGTGTAGAAAGTGTAAAAATTTTGAAAATTCAAATGAAGCAGAGACGGGAGTCTGAAGAAATATACCTAACTGGCAGTGAAATGTTACAGTAAGTGAATCGATTTATAGACACAAACATAGACAAATAACATTTTTCTACTTTGTATTCTTATTGTGGGAAAAAGTTTAATTGACTCACTAAACAAGTTAAGGAAAGGATTATCGATATGTTGGTAAACCTTGCAAAGGCTGCTCTATGTTAATGAGGAAATGGCAGATAAACTATTGTTAGAGTAACTAGGCTATAGAATACCCCACCAATTTCTAAATAAAATTTGATGTGGAGGTCGGAGTACGCATTCAAATACAGAATACCTCAATTACTCCTATCCCCCTGGAGGCCTAAACCTTAGTAGGCCTATATCTTATCCTGGATGTCGGAGTATGAAGTGAAACTCATCAATTTTGAACTTATTTAAAGTGTTTTATGTTAATACTGTTTTCCCTAGATGTTGGAGTACGCGGAGAAAATTTAGAATAAAACTAGGCCTAACGTTAGTACTACTACTAAGCTAGTAACGTTAGTAGTAGCCTAACGTTAGTAGCCTCTACTAAAACTTAGACTAGGTCAAAGTATTTTCCCATGGATGTCGGAGTATGCAGAAGCCAGTCAAATCAAGGGCAGCATTATTCGAGCTTGATCCATCTTTTTTGGAACCACTCATACACACATAGGCCTAGGCCTATGTACACTTAGGCTATACATTACATATTACCTAAGTGTTAGGTTATTATTAGGAATTGACTGCACGCGTAGGCCTACTTCGACATCCAAAAAAAATGTTGTTGGAATTTGCCAAGGTATTCTATAAGTATGTTCTACTGTTGTTGGTTGTGACGTGACATTGACGTAACTAACACTAACATCAGTAACAATGCTTTTTTAACGATCTTAAACTTCAGTCAAAGGGGAAAACAAACAGTCAGTTATCATTGCAGTCAATGGGAGAATAACCTATTTTTTGCCATTTTTCAACAAAAACTGGACAAAATTTATTTTTGTTCACAAATGTTGCGTATTAGCCTAGATAATAGTTTCCAACATATATGATTATGAGTACCATGAATTTTCGCTGACTGGCTACTTAAGGCGACACAAGTATTCATAAAAAAAATCCCATTGACTGTAATGATAAAGTTTCCCCACCAACTTAGCAAAACCGTACTGAGCTCGTACACGGTAACATCTCTCCGACCTTGAGAATAGTAGAAGATTTGGAAGAATGCATTGGATTCTGCAATTAAGCCCAACTTTTCGTGTAACTACTGTATTACAGCACTACAGTGTAAAAAAAAATTCAGTCTAAAGTAAAAACTTAACCACACATCAAAATTATCTTGCAGGAACTAAGATTGATAAGACAAAACCGTTCAACAAAATTGGTATGAAAGTAGCTATTTTCGTATACTTGCCCTGTTCGGGCGTGACTTGACATCTTCGGTCTGTCACTCTGTCACAATCTGTGTTACTACGAGTACGAGACCAAACAAGAGAAACTAAGCCTACTATGCGCACTCGTATAGTACGCGTCCACATACACAAATATCAGATCTTTAATTTCCAAATCTACCGATTTGGGTATGTGCCAAGAAAAAAGTGGCGCCACACACTAATCAAAAGTCAAAGGGATTTAACAAGTCTTAAAAAAAAGTTCCCAGATTTTTCTGGAAGACTTTATTTTCGATATCTCCAATTTCCAAATCTACCGATTTGGGTATAAGCGCTATATAAGCATCTACATAATAATATCAAAATCAACACCCTTCTCACTGAAAAATTAAACACACTTACTTCCGTTTGTTTCTAGTTGCAGTTGTAAAATTTGGAGAGAAACCAAGAATGATAAATGGTTAAAAATAGAAGAAAAGTGAAGAAAAAAGAAAAAAAAACTGTCAGTTTTTTCAAAATCGTGAATTGCTCAATAACAATACATGTAATACCGGCACATATAAAATGTATTACGCCTTGCAATAAGCGTGCGCAATATTTTGAATATCTTACCCTCGCGACGCGTACGTACGCTCATAGGCCCTATAGCGTTATACGCGTTGTAATTACAACTCAAACAGTACAATCCAATTCCTGCGTTTTAGATACGCCCGTGAAAAACGCCCGGAAAGTTCCTCCCCAGTGTTGCTCTTTCTCTAACTTGTGTACACTCGCGTACGCGTAACAATGCTCAGCGTAGAAAATTCAGTTCTACACAGAAATTTCACTGTAAAAGACCACGGAGCCAAAACTTTAATAAAATAACGTTTTTTGATACATTTCTAGCAATAAGTTTTGCTCGATGATATCGTCATTTAATTCGGAAACATCTCCTTAAAAGCTAGGACTAAGTTTATGGTGTTTACAAGGTAAGGAGAAAAGTTGGTAGCCGTCGGAAGTAAAAGTTTGTTGTTTTGGTGATGTCGCATAATATTGCAACAGCATTGCATTGAGGTGTAGGCTCACTATATATATACATATATATATATATATATATATATATATATATATATATATATATATATATATATATATATATATATATATATATATATATATATATATATATATATATATATATATATATATATATATATATATATATATATATATATATATATATATATATATATATATATATATATATATATATATATATATATATATATATATATATATATATATATATATATATATATATATATATATATATATATATATATATATATATATATATATATATATATATATATATATATATATATATATATATATATATAGCTCAACTCCAAATCTAAAAGATAAGTTCCTTGCATTGGCCATTACAAACAAAAAACAAAATAGGAAAAAATGACAATGTCTCTAGCCAACAGAATTTTTTGAATAAAAAATTATGTTGGCTATAGACATAATCATTTTTCCTATTTTGTTTTATATATATATATATTTATATAAATATATATATATATATATATATATATATATATATATATATATATATATATATATATATATATATATATATATATATATATATATATATATATATATATATATATATATATATATATATATATATATATATATATATATATATATATATATATATATATATATATATATATATATATATATATATATATATATATATATATATATATATATATATATATATATATATATATATATATATATATATATATATATATATATATATATATATATATATATATATATATATATATATATATATATATATATATATATATATATATATATATATATATATATATATATATATATATATAGCAGGTGGTTTTAGGTCTGATAAAGATAGAAAAACCGCTGAACTCATGTACATCTTTAAATACCAAACCATAACAGAAGGTCTAAGCAAAGATCTTGAAACTTTAAGTCGTTATAGTTACTTCAAAAGTACGTGAACGTTTCTCTCCTCTGCGCGCACTGCATTGCGCATAGCGTGTAGAAAGGTAGCGATGTAATTTTTACGCACTTGTAATTTGATTCTAGACGCGCTAGCCTGTTCTTGTTACGTCACCTATAAGAGCGTACTTTGTTGTAGCTGTTTCTCATCTGTCATGCGTTTCATTTGTTTTATTTAGGTTTCATTTAAGTTTTCACATAAAAGTTTCGTGTTGCATTTCTACACTGAAGAAGGGCTTAGGAAGTCCGAAAATTTTGTATTTCAATAAATCTTTGTTGACGGAATTCGACATACCTTGTATTCTATTTTCTTCTGCATATTTGCACGTCAACACGTTGTATATTTTGCAGCTTTGAATTTCTTCCATATGATTATTTCCTAGCGCTTATTTCCTTAATGTATAACGCACGTATGATACGTGCGCTTGAAAACGTTTTTTCATACGCTTGGTCCCATACGGTGCGTGAATTGTGCAGACGGCCAAGATTCCTCCAGCATTTTATTGGTCAATAAGATTCCTACAATATACAATTGGTCCATTATGAACACGTGAATCTCGGCCATGTGACATTATTTAAAATTAGTATCCGGAAATTACCGATTCAGGTTTGAAAAGGTCTATAGGCTCTGACTTAAAAAAAAAAAATCAGTGTTTCAAATCTACGGACAAAGAAAGTCCCCGAAAATACCAAAAAAAACAACCTGAAAATGAAGGAAAACTTCCCAAAAATTGAAGAACAAAAATTTCCGCCAAATAAAGTAATTTTACCAAAAATCGAAAAAAAACTTCCTAAATATTGAAGAAAATATCCCCAAAATAAAGGAAATTTAACGAAAATTAAAGAAAAATGCCGAAAATTGAATAAAATTTCCCGAAAATTGAAAAAATATCTTGAATATTGAAGAAAATATTCCCAAAATAAAGGATTTTTTTTTTTTTTAAATTTAAGCAAATTTCCCGAAAATAAATAATTTCCTAAAATTGAACAAAAACTTCCCTAAAATTGAAGAAAATTTCCGAAAAATAAAATTTTTACCGAAAATTGAAGGAGAATTCTCAGAAACTGAAGAAGATTTCCCGAAGAAAATAAATTCGTAAGACGTTCTTTATTGGGCGTAGGAGGGGGGGGGGGGGCGGCATGAGGGCCAAACTGGTACTTGCTTAAAATTGTGTTAACTCTAGGCATGATATAAGAGCGAAGGCCGCGAAGAACAGGTGGGGACTCGGGGTTTCACAAGAAGCCCTAACGTTTCGTGTGGTTTTGATAACAGAAAAGGACTTCAAAATGTAGGGGCGCTGGGGGAGAAATCCCGGAATCCCTGCATTTCTCGCAATTTTGATAGCAACAAAATTGCTTCATACAGGTTCGACGTCCCGGTAGGCGTTTTTTGGCTTGATTTTGGTAGCAGAAGATTGCTTAAAATTGTGTCAATTCCACACTAAAATTAGTTAAAAGGAATATATATTTTGGAACGAAATG
The DNA here is from genome assembly GCA_020152595.1 of Chiridota heheva. Classification (NCBI taxonomy): domain Eukaryota; kingdom Metazoa; phylum Echinodermata; class Holothuroidea; order Apodida; family Chiridotidae; genus Chiridota; species Chiridota heheva. Next base: position 1,451,083 of record JAIGNY010002198.1, read on the forward strand.
TTCAAATGTAAAATCCCATTAACTACAATATGTGTCTTTAGTTTGGGTCTAGGGATGATTTTCATGTTTTTAATGTAAGAATAAAGCTTTGAGAGAAAACATTTATAGCGCTGAGAATTTAAAGTATATAAGAATATATTCTCAAGACAATTTTTGCGCCCCTGTGAGCATTCGGCGCCCTCTCGAAAAGCTTCTACCAGCTGTATTCAATCAAATTGCTGCCCTTCATGGCAGAGGCAGATATTAGATATTGCTGACGAGCTATCTCCATGCATCTTTTATTATTCAGGCGCAAATTCCAGGCTCGAGTACCAATGGTTGAGTTCGGGGTGAAGTCTCCGGAAATGTAGTCTTCTCTGTGGAAAATTCATCCGGTTTTGGACTACAAAAATGGAATATTATATGCAAATAGTATTTAAGAAGAAGTTATTGATCAACACATATAATTTTCACAGGGCTCAAAATGTATATTCTCAGGACGATTTTGGCGCCCCTTGTGCACTTGGCGCCCTCTCATAAAGCTTCGCTGGGGAAGTTGCCCTCCCTTCCCCCTGCCACCATGCCATTGCCGCGGGTCCCCATTAAAATGAAAAGTTGATGATTTCGATTTCAATCTTATGTTCTTTTTTAAACTATCTGATCCGGTACATCAGTACATACAGACATAGGCCTAATTATCAGTTTTCTCTTATAATCCAGACTCGTGTCTACTCATGTTTACTCATGTTGTGAGTGGGTGCAAGGGCCGGATTTACAAATGTGAAGGCACCTGGGCAGCCTTCAATAGTGGAAGCCCATCAGGGCCGGATTTAGACATGTGAAGGCCCCTGGGCAGCCTTCGGTAGTGGAGGTACACCGTACCTTAGACACTAAAAAAGTGACAATACATAATTACAGTCATCCATAATGTATATTTTTTTGAAGAACAAAGAATCTGAATACAAATGTACTTTAATTTGAATATCATGATCAATCTGTAAGTATCTACGAAGTTCCAATGTTTCAAGTATAAAGAATCTGAATAAGCAAGCAGGTCACAATCATGCTGTCATGATGAATCATAAGAGTCTATTGCAGTACTTATATTTACAAACAATGCACTTTCTGACTTTACGAGACTTAACCCTTACAAAGTCTTGGGATCAATTTGTCAAAATCAATCTCTCTGAGAATGTCATATACAAGGTCAGATGACCAAGCCTGTCATGACACATTACAGTACGGAGTCTGTTGTTGATGAATTTCATTTTACATTTTTTGTATACATATGTTATGGCAATGTTTAACTTTTTTTTTTTACCTTCTGTTTTCTGAGTGCAAACTCTTAGATTATGAACATCGCTGACTGTTGATGCACTGATTTTGCACAAACACACACATGAGATATAAAGATGTTGAAAATGATATAAAATAGAGAATGAATTGAGACGAATATCTGTTCCACTTAACTACCTCTCACAAATACATTTTTCGTTACATTTTTTCTTCCATGAAATATGTAGAGGCCCCTGGTTGTGGAGGTCCGTGGGCAACTGTCCCTCATACCCCTACCTAAATTCCGCCTGTGAATGTGTAAAGCTAATTAAATGTACGTGATCGTTATTAATTATGACTTCTTGCCTGAAGTGAAGAACGCTTGATATTCATGTTTATATTCGTTTTCCATACATAGATTGGAGAAAAAAAATATATATATGTAGGAATGGTTTATTCTTGTTATAACTTTTCAGCTAGAATGGGAAGCTGATACGCTATGCTGTGTACTTCGTAGAATCGTACAACAACAAGGGAGTATCACTGCTAGACTATTAATATTATAGTATTTAGACAATGCAAATCCCAACCATTAATACGACTACTTCACCACAGAATGTTCACAATGACAGATATCAAAGACTGATATCGGATGCAATTAGAGCTTCACGGCCAAACTATCGCAAGGCTAACGGCCAAACCGGCCAAATGTGTTCGAGAAACGGCCAAATTTCGACCAAATTCATGCATGAAAATAACACGTTAAAATATATGTTTTACTCCGCCCCACTTCGTGTTATTAATGGGGTTTTTCGGGTCTGTAAATTATAATTCATGAATACATTTTTACTTTCCATAGTTCTTTGTTTTGTTTTTTAAACGAAGGACTAAACGCCGACCATGTGACCCAGTCCATTACCTGATGTCAAAAATATAAATACGTCGCTGCGAAAACTGAAGTAAATGAGCCTATTTATCCATAATATTGAGGAAGACATAACGAACGTTGAATGAATGGCGAGGGGTGTGGGGGAGGAGGTATCTCTTAGTTTGTGCTATTATAATAATAAAACAACACATAGATAAAACAGAAAATTAGGCTACGTTGGGGGAGGGGGGGGGGGCTAGGCGGGGGAGTCATTATTAAGCCCCTTTATTATTGGATGGTAAACCTCACAAATACAAGCTTTTCAAATAAATAAAAAAGTAACTTATAACATAACCTGTACTGATTTGTACTGAACAATACTGATGTATTCTGCGCAAATTTTCTAACGTAATTACAATAATCATCCCATAAACAGATGTTGATTGAGTGGAAAAGTCACATTACTCTTTTCTAAGGAAACATTTTTTAATGGAAACGACCAAATTGTGTTCCGTTTTTGTCCTTACCCGGCGGTCAAGCTTTGCAACTGACGCCAATATCAATTCAAATTCGGCCAAATTGAGACTTTACGGCCAAAGTTAAAATTCACGGCAAGGACAAATCTATACAACTAAATCTAAGCAATTTGGCCGTGAAAATAAAAACGGCCAACTGACAGCCCTAACTGAGCTCATGCATGAAAATAACACGTTAAAATATAGTTGGCACTAGCGATAGCGAGAGAGAAAAACAAAAGATCTACAGTTCAAGGACGTAGACACTGACATAACATCAGGGCACATGATTGTTCCAAGCATGCGCAATATATACCGACACGTACACGCAACCGCAGGAAAAGGAAATAAGCAAGCACCGGATTCGGCTTTGTACCTATTACAATTAACCATAGAATGTTTATGAGGGAGTTCTAAATTAGAATAGAATCAGTTCATTAGGTCAGAACAAAACGTTTTGGCAGAACAGTCTATGAAAGTTCAAAAATATCAAGCTGGTTTAGTTTTCTGAACTAGGTTGATATAAGCATGGAGCTCTCAATTAATAGCTCCATGATATAAGTTGTGCGATGTCTGCAATGTGCTAAATCTGTCACGATTGTGGACGGATAGCTCGGGAGATAGCTCAATATCTATAAGTAGTATTACAAATTTCTTGTCTGGCAGTCTAGTAGCTATTCCCATTCATTGAAAATAATGGGAGTCTTTCCTGCGAATATAGTCATGGTAAAATATATAAAAAGTTGTCAAAAATTGAATTATGATAGATATTTAAAAAAGTTTTTACAGGCATAACAAAATTTATACCAAGGGTGCAAGTCACAAATTTGTGTACAGATTTCAATATTGATGCCCACAAATTCAAAGCTGTAAATTATCCATTTTTAATCGATATTGATGAAACTTGTTTCCACAGATGTTTAATAGATTGTGAAGCACATTAACTATTTTTGCCTCCACACTGCTTGAGGACCTTGCAGCTCAACTTGTCACATGCCTATTCTTCCTTGCCCTATGACAGGCCTATTCTTCAAATTCTGTGGCTCACAATGCTCAACTTAAAATACAAATAGGTAAAACGGTACGGATCGCTGTTTTTACCAAATAGACATTTTGGTTTTGTGGCACACTGCAACTGAGATGAAAAATGTAGGGGTACAACAAATTATTATACAAACATATTTGCGAGAGCACTGAACATATCTACATAAGTTCTATACAATTTCCCCTATATTTTAGAGTAGATAAGTATTTTTAGTTTACAGAAAATGGAAAACAGGGCGCTTAATATCAAAAAAACTATATTTGACAGTTTGACTTTACCACTGGGTCACTGAAGCGGAACGAGCCCGACTCTGCTGCTCAGAAGACAGAGGACCCTTCAATAATCAGCCTGTGCTTAACCCTTATTCTACCATGCGGCGATATTATCGCCGTTTTGGGTGTCCCATCTTTCATTTCACCCTGCCTCCCAAGCACGTTTTCAAAAAAAATATGGTAGAGTAAGGATTAGATTTGCAGTTTCCTTTTGCCAACAAAGAATGTAATTACCGTATTCGACCAAGGAGCTTCTCCGTATTCGACCAAGGAGCTTCTACACGCCCCTGCTCTAATACGCGCCTACCCAACATTTTTTGACTGGCTGGTTGATTGATAACATAATCTATTTGATTAATTTGAAGACATAGAATAAGTTTTGTTACATCATTTGTTTATTTTGCGTATGTCGCGTGCACGATGTTTTTGTGGCGGTTATTTGTGGGGATAGTATATAGAACCAGTTCACACAACGCAGTTCGAATGGCACACTGTACTCGGCCCTAGGGAATGGACGCTTATTAGACAAATCTTCGGGCCTAAAAAGTGATGCAATTCTATTTTCTATCTGCGCCCGGGCGCTTATTAAGGTAATATCTATCACGCACATTAAAAGATTGGAATGATAGGTATCAGACAGCCAGACACTGTAAACACACATATTATTCAGATAAGCTCACTAACACTTGATTTGTATCTCATCACCCACATGTACATATATGTGGGAATAAGATTTTGTAGTCACTTTGCTGTATAGACAAATAAGTGCCTTTACAGCTATACCTCATACACTACACAGCCACCCCCTTGATATTAGGGGAGCTGGTGGGGCCCAACCCATATGTGTCTCGTATGATGACCTCATATTAGGGCTTAGGGGTAGTAAGGTTTTAGAACGGGACAAAATTTGGTGATTTTTGCGTCTGTCCGTGTGCTTGTGTGTGTGTGTGTGTGTTTGCGTGCGTGTGTGTGAGTGTAGTGCGTGTGTGCGTATGCAACAATTAATTTTGTGTCCCTTATAACTCACAAAATGTAATACACACATGAACCAAAATTGGTGGAAAGGTACCCCTGGCCAGGAACTTTTATCTCCAAGGTTTCGGGTACAAAGGTCACAGGGTCAAATAAAACAAGTTTTTGGTTTTTTTGAAAGTAATTACTTGGTATCTTTACAAATTGCATAGGTGGGGTTTAACATTCTGACAAAAATTTGAAATAATTGGAGGTCATAGGTCATGGGTCAAAGGTCAATTAAAGACTTATGCAAAATGTTGCGCCATTTTAAACTCAAAAGGACAAGACCTATGCCAACCCTACGTTACACCATGATACCTTGGTACATGAATTTGTGTCCCGTATACTCTGGGGTCAAAGGTCACATAGCTATTGACCACTTTTCACTATTTTTCCTATAATTATGGAACGGTTAGTGTGATGTGAGCATGAATGGTGTCATGCAGTAAATGTAAAAAAATCAGATATTGTTTCAGTGATTAAGGTCAGAGGTCAAATATGTGATTTTAGGGGGTAATTATGTACATTTTTGTGCCACTTTTAATTCCGAAAATGCAAGACCTACACGAATTCTATGCATATGTGTTATGCAAACTCTGGGGTCAGAAGGTCACAGGTCAAATGAAACAAGTTTTTGGTAGTGGCTGTATCTTTTGAAGGAATTACTTGGTATCTTTACATATTGCATAGGTGGGTAGGGAGTAACATTCTGACAAAAAATAATGGGAGATCAAAAGTTCAAAAGTCATGGATCAAAGGTCAAATAAGGGCTTTTTATGCACAATTTTGCGCCATTTTAAAGTAAAAAAGTACCAGACCTACGCCAACCCTACGTTGTACCATGATACCGTTGTACATGAATTTGTGTCCCCGTAGTCTCTAAGGTGAAAGGTCACAGAGCTAATAACCACTTTTGACTATTTTGCCCAATAATTATGGAATGGTATGATGTTGTTTCAGTGATTAGGGTCAAATCCAGAGGTCAAATATATGGTTTTAGGGGGTAATTATGTACTAATTTGTACATTTTTGTGCCACTTTAAATTCCGAAAGTGCAAGACCTATACAAATCCTGTGTATCACATGGTACATGAACTTGTGTCCCGTCAAAAGTTCAAAGGTTCTAAGGTTACAGAGCTAATGGCCCTTTTTAACAATTTCCCCTAAAGTTATTATTGTTAGCTATTTCACCCACTATGCTGTATGCTTAAGATGATGAGATCAGCAAACTCCATGGATTGTATTTCTTGCGTTCTTATTTTACTCAAACTTTTTTTCGGTCGGCATTCATCATGTGCTCTAGAGGGATTTTTCCCGACGTAACCTATTCAGATATGTCGTCTGCGTCACCTGCTCCTCGTCCAAGCTTCGCCGGGAGAAGCGGTCATTGGTTGGATGTCGCCTCACCATCCATCACAGGATTCATACCCCCACTTCCCTGTCAAGTTAATGGCACCATCATAGCTCTGCAGCCATGAATTTGGCTGGCCAAAGCGATACGCATGCATTTGTGCGTATAATAAACATGCATCGTAGGCTCAGTGAAATACGTTTTCTGATTATTGGAAAGAACATTTGGTTTCAAAAAAATAGTCTTTAATTTGAACAGTTTCACATTATTTTTGAATAACTTATCTGTATTTTTCCATGAAAACAGAGTGTAAACTCTAAACTATATCTATATATCATAGGCTTATATCAGAGGGATAGGAATATTTAAAAAGTGTGTGTGTGTGGGGTGGGGGGACGACTTTGAAGGGGTGCACCCATGAATTTCAAATAGAAGTGGCGTTCATTGGTCCTAGACCCCCCTCCCGAGGCAAAGTTTTCAAATTTAGCCCACTTCTGTTATAATTTTTGAAAAGTAATTATACAAATATAGAGGTTAAGACAATTTGTGCAAATTTCTGCACGTTGCGGGTGCGCAGTGATCCGCTCTAATTCTCTAATATTTTTAAATAATGGAGCCATTTCTGTACAAGTTCCTGCATCATAATTAGTTCTCCATGGGTTTTTATATTATCTTTAAAAGAAAATGTCCAAAATGGGCACTTTTTTATTTTCAAGAGGGGCACTTTTACTTGCAAAAGGGCACTTTTTACTTATAAGAGGGGCACTTTTTACTTGCAAGAGGGGCACTTTTGTATTTTTTTGGAAAAGTGTAGGGGGGGGGGGAAGCACATTTCCCCAGTCTTATACCCCTCTGGATTAGGACTATATAAACAATTTTACATATGCTATAATAGACACTTAATTGAAATAAATAAATAAACACACTGAATTATGATCATTTACCAAATTACTGAAATTCAACTTGAAAATTCGGGCAAAATTAATATGGATAAATTCTGCCAATCAGCCTGAAAGACGGTGATCTGAGCCTTCAAATCATATAAATCAAAACAAAATACCCATTTTCTGTCTACAATTATATGAAATCGGTTAGGGAACTTCTTCTTATATTGGCCTATATCCAAAAAGTTGGGTCCGCTCATACTGTTATCAACTGTTGCTTTTAGATAAGAGTCCGGCGGATGACCAGCAGGCGGAAAAGTACTCGGAAGCCATACAATTTTATCTTCTTTTTTTTCTGGATGAAATACAACCAGCCAGACATATATCACCGATATATATCTTTTCCTTTGAACCTCATACCGTCTAGATTTGCTACAATGCTGTTTAATTTATGACACCCCTGGCGTATACGGGGAGGGACGGGCTTTAAATTGAACTATGCCCCCAAATCACTAAATGAATAAACAAAAATTGGAGCTAAAAAACCGATGCTAATACTACCGATAAATTAAGAGTTTTATCAACGCCAACACCAAATAAAAAATGTAATCTTGACAGCGTCAAGTTAAATTAACCTTAGCTTTGAACCAGTCTCGAAGTCCTGCCGAAATATTTCTTACTATTATGCAATCACAAAAAAGATGAACAGTGTCCTCCCTTTAGTTATGGCCTATAGTATTGTGTCACCAAGGAGTAGGAAAGTGTAATTCAATGGCATTCTACTTATTTCAAAATGTTCTGAACATAATCTTGTAATCACCAACACCATTTTCCAGCAAGCAGAGAGATTCAAAACAACACGGATGCACCCCCGCTCAAACATTGACACATGATTGATTACATCATCGTAAGACAATGTAATAGACATGATGTGAAAGTAACCCACGCAATGATAAGTGCAGGATGTGGTCTGACCACCTGCTGGGCACCTTCAAACTCAAGCCTTTATCTAAACAAAGAGACATCGCCAACGCCCTCAGATGAAGCTCAATGCTCAATGCTCTGTCCAGGAAGTTGTAACTCCCTACTCTGTCTGATGAAGCCAAACGTGCTGAGCTACAGACCAAGAAGGCAGCAGAAGTTGACATCACCACTGGCACAGACGATGACATTGAAACCGAATCGAAAAAATGTTTCGTGACTTTACCACTGATACTGCTGCAGATGTCCTTGGTTTTGTCAAAAGAAAGCATCAAGACTGGTTTGACAAGACCAATGATGGAAACAAAATGCTCCTAGTTGATATGCACAAAGCTGCACCATTAGTTCATTGCTGACAAACAGTCTGCTGTCAAGAGGATTTTTACCTTCAGTTTAAACATACAGTTCGCAGCGGCCATTCTGTCATGAAAAACCGATGGTGAGAAGACAAAGTAGAGTCTGTACAAGCAGCAGCTGACATACGCGACACTAGAGCCCTTTACGTTGGATTGAGAGCTGTGTATGACCCATGGGTTAATGGCACAGCACCAATTTACTTTGCTGATGGAACTAAATTGTTAACTGAGAAACCTGACATATTAGCAAAATGGACAGAGCATTTCAATACTCTACTTAACCCTCCCTCAAGTATCTCACAAGAAGTCATAGATAGTATGCCACAACTGTCTCTGCTAGATCATCTTGACAACAAGCCATCATACAAAGAGGTCACTTAAGCGGTATTACAAATCTCCTTTGACAAGTCTCAGGACCAGATGGCATACCTCCAGAAGTGTATAAGCATGGTGGTGTTCATATAATGGCAAGGGACTATGGACACTGCTCAGCAAAATTGGCTGCCCGGTAAGTTTATCACTATGAAAGAGCATCTCACGATGGCATCATGGGACGAGTTTCTGAGAATGGCGACTTATCTGAACCAATGGTGCAAAGAAAGAATGCGTGTTGGCTCCAACCCTGTTTGGTGTAATGTTTTCTGTAATGCTGCGATACGCCTTTCATGACGTCAACCTCGTTACATACCCAAAAGTGCGTACGGATGGTAATGTCTCCAACTTAAGGAGGTTCTCTGCCCGCACCAAAATTACAGAAGTACTGATTCGTGATATGCTTTTTGCAGATGATTGTGCATTATCAGCCCATACATTACACGATCTACAGGTCATCACTTATAAGTTCGCAGATGCTGCCAAGAATATTGGTCTTACCATTAGTTTGAAAAAGACAAAAGTTACGTACCAGCCAGCCCCCAAGGATCAACATTACGACCCGCAGTACTAACCATCGATGGTGTCCAGTTAAACTGTGTAAAGAAGTTATGTTATCTTGGCAGTGTACTGTTATATAACGCCACTCTTGATAATAAAGTAGTTCATAGAAATGTTAAAGCCAGCTCTGCATTCGGCAGCCTCTCAGATCGCCTTTGGAACAACCATGGCATAAAATTTAAAAACGAAAATCAAAATCTACAGAGCAGTTGTTCTATCCTCCCTTCTATATGGGTGCGAAACATGGACTCTTTACACTCGACAATCAGAGGCCTTTCATATGAGATGCATGAAACACATCTATGGAATACGATGGTGGGAGCATGTACCCAACACAGCCGTCCTCGAAAGAAGTTAAACACCTAGTATAGTATAGAGTCATTGGTGATCAAAGCGCAGCTCCAATGGTCTGACCATGTAGTCCGCACGGATAACTCTCGTATCCCCAAATCACGAATGTTTGGTCGGCTAAAAGTTGTTCGTAGCAGGGGAAGATCATGCCTTCGTTACAAAGACTTTCTGAAAGCCAACCTCAAATCATGCGGCTTTAATCCTCAGACATGGCAGAATGAGGCACTTTAAGAGCATCGTGGGGCAGCTCCTGCTACAACGCTGTTTCAAGATTGGTGAACCGGATAGAAATGCTAAAAGGGAAACGTTCGCTTCATAAAAGTCGGAAACAAACACCTGTCAGTCAGTGTACAGTTTGCGATGTTTGTGGTGCAGTGTGCCCACATGGTCTATCCAGGATTGGTTTAATATCTCACAAGCGTACCCACAAACTATAAGTCAATCGAGATGCTCATCCATTGTAAACGATGGGAGAACCAAGAAGAAGAAGATTATGCAATCACAGAAAAGATGAACAGTGTCCTCCCTTCAGGAGTTACAAAAGGAACAAAGGTCATCGTCACGCCTCTTGATTTAAAACAGAAAAGAGTTACATTCTGTGTGGTAATGAAAATTGAAACCACCTTAGCTTTATATCACTACTTGTTGTAATAAAAGGTCTCCTATTTAATAAACTTCATCTAAATTACCCGAACTACCAACTTCATTGTTCCACTTGTAAAAGATACAGTTTTGATGTCCATTTAGTTTTTAAAATAGTAGAACTTTGTAAAAACTTTTGAACCATTTGGGCTACTTCTCGGAGCAACAAAAGAAGGGAGTAAAATAGGATTTACTGCATTTTTACGAATGGCTTCTCCAAGAATCTTTAATAGCCCCAATATTTGAATAATAGTTAAGGAAGTTAATATTAGTTCCATAATTACAAAAGACTTATACAGATGCAAAATTACATACTCGAGCAGGTCATTTGAAATGTGATACCATATTTATATCATTTCATTATAAATATTGGCTTTCTATCAATACAAATATTGTCATTATACCATCTGGATTGACTAAGAACAAAATCGTATGAGACATGGTTCAGATTCAAAAGCATTAAAGAAATTATTTCAAACAACAGAGGGCTTCACACCATTAGGGATTATTTACAACTTTTGGTTGTAGAAAGTGTTAGCAGAAACACTCAGCTGCTTAAGGTACCTGGACCATATTCCAAAGGAGACTGAACATATCGAAGAAGGGATGGCATATAATACCAAGCAAGACTTCGCAATTTGCCATTGCAGAACACATTCTTTCTATCCATTCAACTTTCAAGGCCGACATGACCTGGTGACTATGAATATCAAGCATTTTTAAGACACCGTTATCAAAGTCCTTGAGCATTTGACATCTAGAGACAACGTTGGGGCCCAACAACCTTACATTGGACTATCTATCTGTTTATACGGCTGACTGGCTAAATAGTATCTCCATGGTATAATCCATCGGAACCATTATCCCGGGTTTCCAAGCGGACGAGTGTACATTGTTCCTCATCAGTGCTGGTATAGTGGACTGAAGCAAGTGGAGTAAAGTGTCTTGCTCAAGGATACAATGCAGCGCTCACGACGCGAAGCGAACTCGTTACCTCTCGGATACGAGCATGACTCCTTAACCACTGAGCCACAGCACCTCTCTCATCTGTATCATTTCTACTATTATTATTATACTTTTATATTCCTCGATTAAAGTTTGTAAAAACTCTTTAAAATGTTGAATAGAACCTTGATATATAGAGTGTACGAGCCACCCCATACTTTATTAGTGGCTCTTGAAACTGGGCTCAGGGCAAAGCTATCAATGAGGATCCAGGCCCTTATCGTTGACTGACGTGCCCTACTCCCATCCTCTTTTCAAAGTTCAATAAGTGCCCCTACACAAAGATAGGAGTTTTCTATTTAAAATGAAAGATAAGTCGCCTTATTATAACTGATCTTTTTAATTGACCAATTGGCAGATTGGCAGATTGAAGAAAGTATAGTACAACCCAATCTGACAATTTGTTAGTGTACAAGCAAGTGACCTTTAGCTTTGGAGTCTGAGGAAAAACTTACAATCTGTCCATTGACTCGCTGAAGACTAATTGTGAATTTGAGGTATCTTGTCTAATGTATACAGATATACCGATTTTGATTGATTTTATGCAGCTGAAAATAATATCCTGAACTATTATAAGAACCCCTCATTTGCTTTTCACATTGTTTGGGACATTCAATATTCCAAATGGTGATATAAAATTGTAACTGAAAATTAAAATAAAAGGAAAAAAGGCATACACCAGTAATTTTCGGACCCCGCCCCTGGAAGCGGAGAAGGGAAATAATTGTCCTAAAGCTATAATGCTGGGGTCAATGCTATCAAAATGCTTTCAAAATACTTCAGTCGGAGTGCCCTTCAACTCCTGTGCCACCCCCTCCTCAGATTTAAAGATCTTCTGCCACGGGCCATGTGGAGAAGGGTCTACATTCCTCGTTGTCTACCGTTTGATGTGCTCAACTTATTTACATGCAAAACATCCTTACATGAATTTCAAAAAATATGAGGCAACATTAAATGGGGGAAGAGGGGGGGGGGAGCAAGTGAGGAAGAGGCTAATCATCAAAATACAGCAAGCATGTCAGGGGAATTTTCTCTTTTTGAAAAATTGCATTGCTTTGACCGAATTGTATTTTATTTTTCCATAAATTTTCATTTCGCTTAAGGTTTATAAAAATAGTCTGACATGTTTCTTCAATAAAGGTCCAGTAAAGCGTAGGGCGGAAGGGGAATAATGTCCTTGATTCATCTATGTAATTGTGTGAAGTAATGCAAACGGCTAATATTGTTGGCAAAATAATATTGCCAAAAATAGCCCTCCTGCTGTGAAAATGCAAAACAAGAAAGCAAGCCATGGAGTTGCTGATCTCATCACCTTAAAAATACAGCATAGTGGGAAAAACAGCTAATAATAATAACTAAGGGAGCAATAATTAAAAGGGCACAAAGGTCATGGGTCAAAGGTCAAATAACTGTTATTAATGCCAAAATGTCGGATTCTTAAACTCAAAAAGTACAAGACCTATACCAACCCTATGTTGTGCCATGACGCCTTGGTACATGAATTTGTGTCCCTGTATAGACTCTGAGGTCAAAAAGTGAAAGGTCACACAGCTATTGACCTTTTTCACCATTTTCCCCCTATACTTATGGAATGGTAGATGTGAAGTAAACAGTGTGCTTTAGCTGCTGCAATGGCAAATATGATGCTTGGTTTGATTAGAAGAAATGTTTGGTTTCTTGGTAAAGAGGTTGTTCTTAAATTGTTTAAGCAATTAGTCAGGCCTCACTTGAGTATGCTATTCAGGCTTGGATTCCCTTTTATAAGAAAGATAAGTTCATTTCGGACCAGGCTCAGCGAAGTGCCACTAGACTTATTCTCGAAGTATACAATCTCTCTTATGGATCTAGGTTGCGAATTCTTGGTTTGACTACGCTTGAGTTGAGAAGAATACGTGGCGAAATGATTCAGGTTTTTATGTTCCTATCTGGTAGTGATGCTTTTACTTCCTCCTGTTATTTCTTGCAGGTTTCAGCTAATCCTCATGTGACACGTGGTAGCAGTTTAAAGTTGACCAAATAATTTTCACGGATAGATACTCGGCGTTTTAGCTTTTCCTCAAAGAGTTGTTAATGAGTGGAATGGTTTGCCTGAGCGGGTAGTTAGCTCCAATTCTGTTCACAATTTTAAGGTCAACATTAATAAAAAAAAAAATTACCAATCTTTGATTATTATTATCATTTTTGTGGTGGTGGTGGTGGTGTTAGTTTGGGCCTTTTATGGGGTGACTAACCCTTCTTAGCCCGTATTCTTGTTATGGTATGTTAAGTGAGCATGAATGGTGTCATACATTAGGGTACGATAAATGTGAAAAACTTCAGAAAGTTATTTCAGTGTTAGGGTCAAGGGTCAGAGGTCAAACATGTGATTTTTGCGGCATTTTATACCCAAAAAAATACAAGATCTATATAAACCCTATGTTGAACCATGATACATGGTACATGAATTTGTGTCCCCGTAGACTCTTGGGTCGAAAGTCTGTTTGTCGCATGGAAAGTATCCATCAACATGGCCAAGCCTAGCATAGCGCTGTCTCAACAGCTGCCAACCATTAAAAGTCACAGAGCTATAGTGACCCTGATACTGCTATTTCTCCCTGCTGAGTTATAAGATCAACAACTCCGTGGATTGCTTTCTTCAAATTCTTGTTTTCCTTTTTTTCCTTGTTTATGATTGCACAATACAGCATGTTTTTTTTCTTGATGAATCATGAAGCGAAAGCTCTTTCCGTAGTTAGAAAAGTTACATATATTTGCACAATTTTAGAAACGCAATCAGTTGAAAAAAGTGAGTTGCACGGTGAGCCCGCAGTCGGCTCGACTGCATCTTGTTGAAATATTTCTTGTGAATTCCGTGTAATTTTAAATCTTTTTTGTGTTTTCGTCTTCATGGTTCGGTCAGTGTTGAGGTCTAGTCAACTAGACCCAGATTCAGGCAGCGCAGGGGGAGAGGGGACCCTTAATCGATGGCTTACCAATCGAGGAAAGATGTCTGCTCTCTCTTTGGCTGAGCTGTAAGTAGCCTACGCAATAACCTTTCCATTGTTTTCAGTTGAACTTAGGCCTAGGCTTGATCTATATTTTTTAGAAGGTAACGTAATAAGATTACTAACTAAGTTCTAAGTTGTTTAATAGTTATACATTGTGTAACGAAATGTATTATTATTTTGGCTAATCTTTTATGTAAGTTTGTTTTAAATTTTTGTCGTAAACTTTTTTGCCTATTAAAGCTAACTTTCAAAAAGGGTAGCCCAAGTCTTAGGGCCTTTAACTAATGACACGTAAAGAAAGGAAAGTAAAATTTGGTTTCCTTTTTTCTCTTAAAAACTCAGTAAAACTAGGGTATAGAGTACAGGTTCATGTCAAAGTTTAGCAGGGGTCATTCCATGTCAATTTAACAGGCCATGTAAACCACCATCAAGTTGAAGTTTGGCATATTTGCTAGGAGTAATAGTTTAACAGAGTTAGGCCTATGCCCTATATCTAAAATTTTAGCTTCATTGCTTTTGTCGGTTTTGAGATATGGATGTGTAAATCTCTGCCATTTTTGCCCAACTTTCCTGGTCTCACTGGGTTTTTTTTAATATTTGACAAATACAAATTCTTTTATTCGAGTATTTGGTCATCTGGGACTCTTTGTTGGTGAAAACGTGCTATAATTTGTGCACAATTGAACACCACGCTTTATTCTATGTACGCACGATACATATATTTAAAACTTCAAAATGATCTTTTCTACAATATTTCCATCACATTTGCAACATTTTTCGTCAAAATTCCCAAAGTGAATGTAGAGATTTAGGCCTATAAAGGTGATCGATTTCACACTAGCTGTAATGGTAAAATGCTTTTGTTTTCACCGACAAACTGGTTGTTCAGATTTACGCACATTGTTGTGATGTCACTGGATTACTAATGTTACTTTTGTTTATGTTCATTTGTTGTATAATTTGGCACTAGACTATTGTTGGGGGTGGGGAATCAAGAAATGACACTTAAAATGCTTCTAGGGCAAGCTTTCATTCTAAATTTTTTAGAAGGGATTTTTTTTATTGGTATAATTTGTTTTGTAAAAATGGGTCATTTTCAATCAATCTTTGCCAAAATGCCCCCCTAAATATACAGAGCTGAAACTTTGCATATTTAAAGAACTATAGTTGAAACTTATGATCCAAAAATGGCAATGATTATCTTTTTTGTTTTCATTTTAAAGTGTTTTCAGTCATGCAGTGAAATTGTTGAAAATGACCATTTTATGTGATTTTGTGGATTTTAAGGTATAAATATTACTTCTTAGCCATGTGCAATACCATTATTAATGCTCTAAATTGGATATTTAATTTTTAATATAATTTTCAATCTATTGTTTTGTGATGCAAAGCAGTGACTTTTGAGTGGATTTTGAGGATGTCATTGTTTTTTTTTGGAAATGTAATTTAGCACAAATTACAATTGTTTGTGAGAATATATCATAATATTCTGGTATTCAAATGAAAGCAGTTGTCTGCTGTGCTGTCAGTAATAAAGAAAATATCTTATTTTCAAAAGGGCACCTCAGCTCGGAAAATTGTTAAAAATGCCCAATTTTTGTAAATATAACTTTTTAACTATTTGTAATACCATTAATAAGCGTACATCCTAACTGGGTCATTTAATCGGTGATTTCAATCGGTGCTTGTATATGGAGTAACAATATCTCACATATCAGAGCTAGATAAGATACTTGGTTTTTAATAAACTGGGTTATTTTTAATCGATGATTTCAATCGATGCTTGTATATGGAGTAACAATATCTCACATATCAGAGCTAGATTAGATAGTTGGTTTTTAATAGCTTTTTCAATATGTTATTTTGTGTCACAATTTTCTTTCAAAGTGATCAAAATGACCTGTCAGGTACATTTTGGAGTTGTTAATATATATAACTTTGGGCCCTAATATAAAGATAACATTGTTTCCATTGTAGTGCCTAGGTGGTATTTTTATGTTTGTTGATGCAGCTGCAAATTTTTTATTTTTTTTCTGAAAATTTTTCATAGAAATAAGAATAGATGGTTAAACAATATGTCCTCTGTGCTTTTATCATTTGCAACTTACAAAATTCTGTGGAAATGAAACAGGAAAATTTGTTTATTATGTTTTCACTTTTTAAGCTCGCTAAGTTATTCCACTTTCATCCCATAAGGAACAAGTACAGAAGCTTACAAACTGCATGATTTATCATAAGTGTTGATCGTGTAGGCAGTGCAATGCAATCCCTATCCCATGAGTACAAAGGTCTCTCAACTTGCGAAAAAGTTACGTGATTATTTTTAGATCAGGGAAGATCCAATATTAAACTGCATCTCATAACGTAAAACTGTCAATGCGAATGCACCTGCTCAAGTCCTGGGTTCTGGCAACCCATCACAAAACCTTTTCAAACTTTTGACCTACCCAACTTTTTGTATAATTTGTCCAGGGATATGTTACTTTAAATCATACTAGATTTAGATAGATTTATTTAAAGATCTTAGTTGAAAATAGGTTTAAAATTCCCTTTACACTATTTCAGTCTGTAGTAAAAGTAATGTTACCCCAAAAACAGAAACAATAAAAAAAAAAAATCGATTCAAAACCCCACAACCCAATCAATTTGCAACTGAGGCCTAAGTTTAAGCTATTGTCACACTTTTTCAATAAAAAAGCAAGCCTAACGAGTAGGTAAAATTTCTTTAAATTTGGAATTTTAAGGGCTGAAAGTAAACCTTGATAACTAAAGCAAAAAATATTAAGGTCTATTTCCAAATCCAAGTGGTCAACTCAGCAATTTCTAAGGTCACTGGAGTGATCGTCAAAAGTCCTAAAATATTACTGCTAAACAAGCATAAAAACCTGTGAATGAGGAACCGCAAAATACATGCACGATGTGTATATTGTGTTACATTGTGCACTTGTACAGTATACATACAGTTCACTTCATGTGTGCTACTACACTGCTACTTATACAAATAAAGTAATGTAAGAGATTTTCATACATGAGATGCAGCTCCCAAGGTACTGTAGTTGCCAGGGCAACATTTGACCACAAATCCCCCAAAATACTTCATTCCAGAACTTTTCTGGCCTTAAACATACTGTTGTCTTTATGATCTTATAAGCCTATCCAGCATATTAGTTACTCAGTTTTGTGTTTGTGTTACTGTACAACATTTTTGTGTTTCCTGGAAAAACTGGACAAGCTTTCAAGTTGAAACTTGGTGTGTGGTGCATGTGTAGTAATGTCCCTAACAAGATGGGTCATGCGCCTTATGATGTGTCTTATGGGTCATAGGTCAAATAACTGAATAAAAATGAAAAATTGTATGTTGCTTTTCCTGGGAAAACCGGATGTCATATTGGCTTGGTACTTGGTGGGTTGGTCGAAGGTGAAGAGTGGTTATGCCCTGCATATAAAAGGACATTTTACTATAAGGTCAAAGGTCAAATAATTGATTTAAAATGACACATTTTATGTTCTGTTCCTGTTTCCTGGAAAATTGGTATGGTCATGTGTCCTGAGTGCAATTGGGTTGTTACTTTGGTGGGTTGATGAAGAAAGGTGTGTCTTGCAAAAGATATGACATGTCTCGTAAAGATCGGAGGTCATCAAGTAATTGACTTGAAATGATACATTTTATGTCATGTTTCCTGGAAAAACTATATATGGCAGATGCGATAAGGTCAACAACTCTGTGGATTGCCATTTTGTTTTTCGATTGGTTCAATGTCAAAAGTAGTTCCAGTAAAGTAAGCTGATAACTCATGAATAGTACATTTTGATCACACTATGCGTATAGTTGACATGATATCGTTGCGATCCCAGGAGTAGTATTACGGGAACCCGCACAATTCTATGCAGAATTGTTCTTACTTGCACGAGCAAACAAAATGGAAAGAAAACACTTATATGTACAATATTTGATTCTCTTTCGAGTATTTTAAGTGTAGTGAGAGTTATACTCACCCTGGCATCAGCGTTAGGTTAAAGTTTTGTTCCATAGGCTAAACATGTAAATGCTAAGTATTATTATCATAACACTTTGTACATGTGAAGAAGTCATAGAGACCTTGTTGTTGAATGCATTTTTGGTAACATTCATGCATATCAATTAGTATAAGAAAGGAAATAATAACACCTCCAGTAAATCAAGTTATGTATAAAGCTTTGGCTGATCAGTATGAGAAGAAGAAAAAAAATCCTCCCTCATGAAATTTTTTTGACTTAAAAATTTGAAGGAAACAATTTTTGTTTGTTTTTGTGAATGGCCTTAGTGTGTTATTTAGCAGGAATTGTATTTGTTTCCTTGAATGTATTGAGTATTCTATATATAAAAAACATTTCAGGTATCTACAGTCGTCAATAAGTGAGAAAATACTCTGCCTTACAAAAGCACATAAGCTGATAATTGTCTAAAATAGCAATTTTGTATGTGATTTTTAGACTCAGTTGTATATTTTTATAAAAAGTATACTAATAATAAGCTTTATTCCTATGAGCATGGCACTAAATGCATACATGTTATCAATTTCAGAGCCCTGTTATTGACACTTCATTATAATTTTTGACTCTAAAATGCAAATTTCATCAAAATATTGAAGAAAAAAAATCCCATTTTCACAGTTACAAATTATAATGAAGTGTAAATATCAGGGCTTGGAAATTGATATTATGTATGCATCTAGTGCCATGCTCATAGGAATAAAGCTTATTATTAGTATACCTTATTGTATATAAATACAACTTAGCTCCAAAATCACATACAAAATTGTATGTGCGTTTGTAAGGCAGAATATTTTCTTACTTATTGACTGTAGATACCTGAAATGTATTTTGGGTATTTGATATATATATATATATGTATATATATGTAATATATATATGCCCAAAATTTGGGCATATATATCAGGCATTTTCAACAGGTGCCCTTTTTTTTTTCTTTATTACTTTCAGCAGACAACTGGTTTGAGTGGGTTCTTTTGAATACGAGAATACCATGATATATTCTTACATACAATTGTAATTTGTGCTAAATTACATTTTTAAAGAAAAATTATGACTTCCTCAAAATCCACCCAAAAGTAAAGCTCTAAAATTTGAGATATTGTTGCTCCATATACTATAGTTAAAGGTTATAATGTTATTAATGGTATTGCACATGGCTAAGAAGTTACCTTTAATACCTTAAAATCCACAAAATCACATAAAATGGCCATTTTCAATCATTTGACTGCGTGAATTAAAACACTCTAAAATAAAAACAAAAAAGATAACCATTGCCATTTGTGGTATAGATAAGTATGGTTCAACCATGGTTTTTTAGATATGCAAAGTTTCAAAGTTTTATATATTTGGGGAAGGTTTGGCAAGTACCGATTAAAAATAACCCATTTTACAAAAGAATTATTTAGTAAAAGAATTTCTTTAAACAAATTCAGAGTGAAAGCTTGCCTTCATAGTTTTTAAGTGTCATTTATGGATTCTCCACCTCCAACAATAGTCTAGTGCTAATTTGTAAAACAATTGACCGTAAACAAATTTAATTAATAATAAGGGATTTTGTATTTGTCAAAAATAATAATGGCCGCCGAGACCAAGAAATTTAGGCAAAATTGACCGAGATTTACACCTCATATCTCAAAACCGACAAAAGCAATGAAGCCTAAATTTTAAATGTGTTGCAGATGTATTATACCTAGCAAATATGCCAAATTTCAAGTAAATATAAGATGATAGTAGGTTACATTTTTAATTTGTTCCTCTTGGCCATGCTGGAAGCATGGTGGGCCTGAAGTTCGTGCAGCCTAGAAGTTGAATTTTATTTTTCTTCATGAAATAATTGATTGTTTTCATTGTCAATGTCAGAAATATAAAAAATTCTTTGATTTTTCCTCTTTTTATCCATGATAAATTCACAGAAGTTTGATATTTACTACCCAGATATTTATCAAAGAAAAAGTAGTTTTGTTTGTTTTGGCAAAGCTGCAATTAGGCCTACTTGTTTTTGCACTAATAATAAACATATGCAACTTTCAGCAGCTGTGCCAGTAAAGCTAAAAAGGCTTTAACGAAAATACGAAGAAAATATATGTGAAAAATATTTATTTCCAAAGTGCGTATTCGTAGAAAGTTTATTTACTTATAAATGAAACTTAAAAATATGTATAAAACAAAATAAATATAGAGCATAAATAAAAGTGGGAATGCTGGCAAATGATCATCAGTAAACAAAAGCAATGGCTCTAGCCTAAACATGACAGAGTTTTGTCCTTTTACACATCACAAATGTGCATAAAAATGCATTTTAAGTCACACAAATTCTCTAAGCTGTAAACTACTTAGTAGATTAAAAATAAATTGTTTGAGAAAATAATGTAGCCCCTATCAGGCCATCAACCTTTGTGAAGTTGCTTTACAATTTTCTTTGAAGTCAAATTTGTTAAGAGTTAATTCACTGTGTTCTTTATCCTGTCCCTCTGTAAGTCACTTGTTACTGTAGAATTTATTTCGTTGCTTCGTTAAGTGTATTAGGTGCAAAAAATGACTCAGCGTGAACTAAATATTGTTTGCTTTCTTTTCACCCTCAGGGAAAGTTGTAAGCAGTACATATTCCAGCTGGGCCGAGCGCAGCAGAAGTGCTCCTGATGTCTCTTGTGGAAAAGTGGAACATTACATCCTCCTCAAGGAGGATTCAAACCCATTGAATGTGGATGGGTTTTTGGCCTCTGCTTATTTCAAGGTAATTATTTCGGAATTTATCTCCATTAAAAACTTTGCTAAACTGCTACTTATTTAGATACTTCCCACATTAAGTTGACACACCATGTAAAATAAAAAAAAACATTGGGTTGGAAGGAAATACATTTGATCAGTGATTGTAATGACTAAATTAGTATAGTAGTCGGACATTAGAGCTGTTACGATATCGATTATCGTGGACAAGAATTATTGCGATACATCACCATATCGCAATATCTGTGTTGTCATTAATTATAATAAAACTGCTTGGGTTTTGAGCATGCAGATATTAATTTTTCACGATATTGGGATGATCAATTTTTCGTGACAGCCCTATTGGACATGCTCATTCATCGTCAAGTGGTCAGACTTTTCTACCTTATGTGATACGGAGGGCTGAAATAGAACTGAAAAAATTACTTCAATATCTTATTCCATTTAAAAGCTTTAAAATGTCAAGTGTGCTCAAGAGAGGCATCACACACTCAATGATTTTTCATTGGTCTTGTTGAAAAATAATGTAGCTATTTTAATTGATTTGAATTTTTTTTTTTTATATTGTCTCCCAAGTGGCAAATTATTTGATATATTATCTCCTTCAGAGATAAAAAGATTGCAATAGTTTTTACCCTTTGGTTCCTGTTGTCCCTTTATGATGTTATATGATGAACATGCCTGAATACCTAGCAAATCCTTTGTATTTGTTTCAAGAAATTTTGTAATCGAATTGTATATGGCTGTGACCATATATCCCCAGGTACAATTTCAAAGAAGCCTTAATATCAATTAAGTAAGATTGTGATTGTGGTGTAATTGCCTTGTAGATTACCAAGTAAGTTTATTTGTTTTGTTTCAAATGTTTGTAGTATACAGAAAATCATGTTTCAATACTAATGACAGAATTAAATGTGGTGTGAATGCTCGAAAAACCCCATTTTTATGGTAAAGGGCGTTTGTTTGTCCCTGAAGTATGATTGTGAAAAGTCTCCCAGTGATATCTCTAAGCAACTCATTCACTGAAATTATCCCCTGGTCTTTTCTTTACAGGAGGCGACAAGCGATGAATCTTCGCCAAGTGAAAAGTCATGCAAGGGCACCAAGTTTCTACGTTTCCTACATCAGTTGACAGACAATTTGGTGATTAAATGGGATACTGCAGTGAAGGATGGACGACTTTACATCCAGTTGCCAAAGGAACCCTTGCAGCCCTTCAGTAGGGACAGGTAATTACTCCATATTTTCCAGTATATTTCCTCTTGAGATGTTTATCCCCCTTTTTTAATGCAAAAAATATTAACAACTAGCACTTAAAAAGTGTATTCAGTTGTAAAAGAATTTTCATAAATATTTTTACAAGATTGTTTTTCTAACAAAGCAAATGTTGCAGACAAACAATAGGTTTAAAAAAAAAATTATTAAGTCAAAAACTTAGATTATACTTCAGGACAAGTTACACATCTTTAGAGTTTTGGACAAAAGTTGATATTGTTTTATTTTTATTTTCCAGTTTGGTTGAACTGTTGGATGTAGCAGAAGACATGTGCTCACAGGCCATCATTTGTTTTCCAAAAAACCATCAAAATGGAGGTGAGTTGGTGTAGATACACAACACATAACAAGTACTTAATATTGTAATCATATCCTTCTCCTTTCCAATAACAAAATACTGGGACAAAATTCAGTTTTATTTTATTGGTTAAATGACTTTCACTTTTTGGCCAATCTTTAACTTGTTTTGAGCCCCAACTTTTTCATGATGCAATCAATACTGTGCATTGAAAGATACATTTTATTGAGGGTTACAATGAAGCAACTCAACTTGCACCATTGAGAAGCCTTCTGCAAGATCCCACCAAGAAGAACTCTGTTGCACACAAAATTATCCAACTTTTCAACTCATTGATGGATTAGTTCAGGGGTCATGCAAGTGTATCTTATATGAAAGAGGACTTAAAAAGAAACAAAATTGAGAAGGAAGCATTCAAAAATCTTATTCCGTCAAGGAGATATTTAAGCTTAAAGTTTTGTATTATTTAAATTGAAATGACTAAAATCAGACTAGTTGTGATGTCATAGCCTCAGATTCCTCAGTCTTTATGTATTCTATCATATTTTGTCCTGCGAATTTGTGGCTAAAAACCATGGGATATGACAAAAGAATAGTAAAACTAAATCCATATCATGCATTGCTGTAAATGCTAAGATTCAGCATGAATTTAAAGGTTAAGTTTCAAGTGCTGTTCACATATTAATAATCATCGATTGGACATGTAAGGGAGAGCTTGGGTTTTGTCAGGTACTAGCCAATGCAGGGACAACCCTGCCTGTTGTATGTTTTGTTTGTAGGAATTTTTTGTTTCAGTTTTTGAAATTATTATTATTTTTCATTTAATTTTATACAGCTGGACTCATCAGAACTTTCAAATTTATTGGATTTGAAATGTTGCCACCTGCCCATAAGTGGACTCCAGATGCTTCTGACTCCTTTTTTATGGCCTATGACATTGACTAACGAGAGACAAGGATAGTGATTGATTGTATGCTTTAGTACGCTGATTTATGTGCATTTTAAGTTTGATCGTATCTGTATTCTATGTAACCAGTTGCTTGTAAAGATATTTTTGCTACTTTTCTGAAAATGTAAACAAAGGATATGATGCTAAGTTAGGCCTAATGCTTATAAAATAATATTTAAAAAATGCAACAATGTACTAGTGGTGATCCTACAGTATATATCCAACTTGCTGTAGGTTGTTATTGTTTTGATAGCTGGTAGGTAGATATCCAGTAGCACTTTAACCTAAAATTTGTTATCAAATGGTATTAAAGAACAAAATAGGATATTTGTTGAATTATATGCTGATGTTTCTTTGCATATTTATCTTTAATGATGACCTGGCATAATTATGTTTTAGAGAGAAAAGTCAATTTACCTTAACATTACTGGTTCATTTTAATATGATTAAGGTCTAGAATTACATCTCACACTAATGGAGAAATAATGACTGGCAGCAAACATCTTTTCCTCAGTGACATCACTACTTGTTAGGGTATGTTGATTTTATGGAGAGATTACTCTAAATAGCAGTGAACTTTCCAAATATGGGATCAATAGATCAAACTGTAGCCTACTCATAGGTTTGATGTAACAGAATTGGAATGTATCTATTACAAGGCAGAAAATGTGATTTGCAACCCTAAGAAAAGTGACTTGGGTTATTTTTGAATTAATTTTGTAACAATAATGAGTCATAAGATGTTGCTTCCTATTTGTGAGTTGACAACTTACACCAGATAATCACTAGAGCTGTGAACATTTAGAGATTTTAGTAAACGTGTACATGCCAAAAAAAGCGAGCGTGTATCGTGTACATGCGTTAAGTACCGTAATACTCGGAAATACACCAAAATTGCGCAACGAGTATGGCAAAAGTACTGACTCCATTGCCCAAATAGACGCTGAGTTTTGCTTTCCAAATCGTAAAAAGTTTACCTTTACAGTATAAATTATCATTTTTATGTAAAATTTGAATGGAAATTCAGTTAAGAATAAACAGATAACTCCCTATCAATGTCATTAAACTCAACATTGGGTAACTTTTTTTTCCTATTCACTACGGCTTTCAAAGTTCTTCTGTGAAAATCTTGCACACTAGGTCTATGATGTACCTTGCCGTAAAACCTTTCAAAACTAAGCCACCACCACCAGGAAGTTCTGGAATATTCACCATCTTTTCAACGCATGCAAAATTTCAGCTCTGTTAAACCTTTTTCTGTTTGTTTATTATGTAATATTTTTTCTCTCTTGCAAAAATTATTTGACTCATCAGGTAATATTTACATGTAAATTTACTGATTGTCACGATTCAAGTATTTTTTAAGTGTTTTTTGGTCGATTTAACAGCTTGTAAAACGAGCCTTGATTGCGTGGGATTTAAAGCCTTATGCCATTATGGCCTAACGTTAAGCCTATTGTTACTTTCACTGTTTACTGCTGCACATTCGCGGTGCATTTTACAAGTTAGATTACTCAGATTTCGGCGAAATCAAAGTGCATAATATCCCCATTCATTGGTGATTACTGCGCATTTGTGATTCGCACATTTAAAAAGGATTATGCTTATCGGGTTTACAGTGTTATTGATTGGAATTTTGTTAGCCGAATGTGTGTGTGATTTGAATCATGAATGAATATTGATTTTCAACGGCAAAACCGACTATGAAAAATGATTACTCGCAATGAAGTATTTAGTAAACGTTTACAAGATTTGCGAGCGTGTAGCGTGTACACGCTAAATGGTCACAGCTCTAATAATCACATAAGTATTTTTGACAATTTTAAATGTTCAAGAAGATTTTTAGAACTGTCCTATGTCATTCTGTCCTCCTGTTACATTTTGTCACATAGGATAGGATTAAAGATTTATTTCAATCATTTTTCAAACCTATTTAAGATAGTATTTACTCAGAAATATACAAAATTTTATATTTATATCTGAAGGTTTTAGCATTTCTTTATATTACTGTAATCTTTTGTAATTAAGTTTATGTAGTCTCATTTGACGTAAAGGTAAACTAGTAAGTACTTCTCTTTTGTATGTATGGCATGCATGGTTTAGGGTAAACTCTTCTTGGAGGTCAACATAAAAATAAGCTTATTGTTCCTGCTGGTTGGCTCAGAGGAAATTACACTTCTTTCCAATTAACTTTCCAGTGTGGTTAACATGCAAGGTGAGCATTCTTTTGGTGTGTGATATTTTCCCTCTGCACTTGCTGTACGCTTGCTGAAGGCTTAAGTGTTACGTTTCATGCTTGTCCTTACAATGAAACCTGAAATTATGAATGGTTATGCAGTCATTTATAGCTTATAGAAACATTAGTCTTGTAATCAAATAATGTTCTCCCTTGAAATGTGAACTTCATACTTGATTTTCATTGTATTGCCTTATTTTTATGTAGCCTTCATTTTCAGTTAGAGTGAGAAAATATACACAGCATGGACGAGCATGGAACTTAAATTCTCTTTGTCATTTTTCATTGCAAGAATATATTGTTCACTTATCAAGATAGTACCAACTAGGAAATGGATGGCATTGGATGGCAATTGTTAAAACTAACAAATCGATTTATGGCGAAGGTGTTTCACAAGATAGGTTCCTTTTTCAGAACTTTTAAGTATTAAAAGATTATAGATCAGTAGTATTACTTTGAAATATCCTTATCTGTTACTAAAGTTACAGGCAGACTTTCTTTTGCTTTATAAAATTTGCAGCCATGAAAATCACAAAATTGAAGATAATGCAGAAAATTAAGATCGTAATTCATTCGAGTCAGAAAATCTATGATTGTAATTCGGAAAGTTATAGATTAGGAGTAGAAATGTTACAGTGGTATAGCCAGCCTCCATCAAGGGGGCACCACAACATAAAATACCACCATCCTGAAAACCACCACAACATAAAATGCCACCATCCTGAAAGAGGGGATGTGGAAATTTGAAATAAGTAGAAACAAGTAAACTTGCTCCTAAATTGGGAAGCATGCATAATTTTTGTCCAACCACTGCAACAGGTCCCATTGAGAATTGTGTTTTTTCTCATTGGGAATTTTAACTGAAGTGTGTATGAAAGGCCCAAGAAATGAAAATGATTTTCTCTAGTAATGCAGTCTGGAAAAGGTGTTATGATGGGAATTATACATCCCTATTTCCTAAAGACGAATAACATGTTTATGAATCTGAGATGCTTTAATGTCCTTGTGACTTACAGATATGTGGGGATAAAGTAGAGCATGATCAGATGAGCATGCAGCTTATAACATCATACAGCCTGTAATGAGTGTTAATTTTCACTGAGAGCTGAAAGAACTAAACTATTCACATAAAGTTCACTTAATTTTGAGAGTAGGCTATGAATCTACTCAAAGTGTTCCTTGCAATATATAAACTACAAAAGCTGTGCAATGAGCGGAGCTGGAAACAAATCTAATTCCGATGGTTATTTGATATCTTGAGTAAACAACAGTAACTATGTGCTCTTGAAACGTCCCCCATGTAATTGTGCAATGAAAAGTACATTAAATTGCGAAAGGGGGAAGTATATAAAGATGTATTTACTACATAATATTATTTCTGCCGCAATTTTTTGTGGGAAGATTTTCGACACCTTTATTCAAAACTGGGAAATTTCATAATTCCAACTCGGCAATGAGCAGCTTTGATATCACAATGTCTTTTGCTTTGTGTCAGTGTGAAGAAGCACATTGTTACAAGTCTAAAGGGTACCTCACCCTAAAAGTCGACCCTTTGTGATGATCTGATAAATGTGTAATTGGAATGAAACTTAACTATGACAGTAGAGTCCCTCCAGAAGTAGTCTGCCCAAATCCCATTAATCATGTTCCCTATTCATTCACAAGTGCCCTATGCAGAATGTCTAAATGAAATTGGGTGCATTACCATTTGAAAATAAGCCTTCAAATGCACACTAATGTGTTAAAATTGCTTTCTCACTTTTCTATGGATGATTGCAACAGCTGAGAAGCAAAGGAAAATCATTGAAAAATGGTTTCAAACAATGAACAATAGATCTAAGTGGAGACATTTCGGATCAATTCAGAAAGGAAATTATAACAAAGCCAACTTCCCATCATTTTTTTGCTTTTCGCTACCATGTATTTGAAAACTAAGAAACTGCTTTTTCTTTTCGTGTTTCTAATTCATTAACTGCATATTCCCCAACAAAATAAATGTCTTTGAGAACATCCCTAATAGTAATGATATATATGCCTTCCAATATATGTGGCCTGAGGAAATGAAAAGAAAATAATTAGGGCAGAAAATATAATTCTTTTGCATCGGACACATTTCAGTTCATCGCTTTAGTCTTGTCAGAATGTGTTGGCATCTTACCCAAGGGAGGATAGTAGGAAGCTGTTGCTAATTACCATGTGATAAAAACTGACAAGCATTGCATCTTGGGAACTACAGATACAAACTGTTCTGATAAGTTTGATTGAACAGCACTGGAGTATCTGTCACAAAGACAGAAAATGCAATTTTCCAGCCCTAAGAGAAATTATTTTGAAGTTAATTTTGGCACATGACAAGAGAGGACATGATAAATTCAACCTATGGGAAACTAGGAAATGGCAATGAATGCAATTTATCCATTTCCTTGGTAAAAGATTTAAGGCAGAGTTTAAAACCTTTATATTTTTGTGTTAATTATTCAGTGATATTCTACTTAGGGGTATAAATTATACATAGCATTTTAAGTAGGTGGCTTCAATGAACTCAGGTAATATGAAAATTATGTGCAGGGAAAGTTAAAATATGCACATGTAACATATATATATATATATATATAACATATATATATGTATATATATATATATAAATGTATATGTGTATATATATGTGTATATATGTATGTATATATATATATGCATATATATGTATGTATATGCATATATATGTATGTATATATGCATATATATGTATGTGTATATATATATATATATATATTATATATATATCTATATCTAAAAGATAAGTTCTGCGCATTGGCCATTACAAACAAAACAAAATAGGAAAAAATGACAATGTCTTTAGCCAACAGACTTTTCTATAAACCAAATATTTAGAAAACTCCTGGTTTCCTTCAATATTATGTTTTCGTTTAACCACATGTGACGTGAGAATGAAAGTCTTGAAACAAAATACTTTTGAGAAATAAGATACTCCATTTTACATTATCCACAAACCTCGGGCTGGCATATTTTCATAAATCTGATATTTTAGCATTCTGGGCCCTCTCCAATCATTTAATGGCACAGCCCCTAAACTATCCCAGTCCGACTCCAAGGGTTTGTGGGTAATGTAAAATAAGTATCTTATTTCTCAAAAGTATTTTGTTTCAAGACTTTCATTCTCATGTCACATGTGATTATAAGAAAACATAATGTTGTATATATATATATATATATATATATATATATATATATATATATATATATATATTTATATATATATATATATATATATATATATATATATATATATATATATATATATATATACATATATACACATATATACACATATATATTCATACATATATATATACATACATATATATGTATGTATGTATATATATATATATATATGTATGTATATGTATGTATATATTATGTGTATGTATATATGTATGTATATAATATATGTATATATGTATGTATAATATGTGTATGTATGTGTATGTATAATATATATGTATGTGTATATATAATATATATATAATATATGTGTATGTATAATATGTGTATGTATAATATATGTGTATGTATAATATATGTGTATGTATAATATATGTGTATGTATAATATATATGTATGTATAATATATGTGTATATAATATGTATGTGTATATATATATATATATATATATATGTATATGTGTATATATATGTATATATATATGTATATGTGTATATATATATATATATAAATATATATATATATATATATACACAATATTATGTTTTTCGTTCAACCACATGTGATGTGAGAATGAGTCTTGAAACAAAATACATATATACATACATATACACATATATATATGTATGTATATATATATATGTATGTATATATGTATGTATATGTATGTATAATATATGTATATGTATATATATATGTATGTATAATATATGTACTGTATGTATAATATATGTGTATATATATGTATGTGTATATATACATGTATGTATATATATGTATATATATGTATATATATATATATATATATATATATATATATATATATATATATATATATATATATATATATATATATAATATTATGTTTTCGTTTAACCACATGTGATGTGAAAATGAAAGTCTTGAAACAAAATACTTTTGAGAAATGGAAAAAATAATTTTATTGGAACCAACTTCGTCTTCATGAAAAAGATGTGATACCTCTTAATTTTGCCGTACATGTATAGTAAGGAAACAAAAGGCAATCCCCTAATGTTGCTCAAATGCAAACAAAAACACAAGGTGATCAAGACTGATTGATGTATGAGCTTTTCTCTTTACAGATTTCAATTCACAAAGTAATTACCAAATTCACTTTTAACTTAAGACCTCATTCTACTGAGACAAAGTTGTAACGATTTTGGGACTCGGTGCAAATCAATATGGGGTAATGCTTCCTGATTATAAAATGTATTAAAATGCACTAAACACAACAGAGTGTGAAGTAATCAGAATTATCTCATATAAAGGAAGTGTCTCTAACTACTTATCATTCTCTTGTGGAAGCTGTTACCATAGCAACATGGTCAAATTAGTGTTGAACAAGAGAGGCAACTTGGCAATTTGACAAAACCATTTGGTAAACAGATGCAATATCTTCACTTCACATCAATGAAAGCTGATTCATGGAACATAATTGATGAAATTGTAGGATGGTTCACAAATGAATGTAAAGCAATTAAGTTTGTGAATTATATTGTCGAGAAGCAAAATACTTCACAATTAAATATAAATGAGTTTGTAAATGTAGTAGTCTTCAACAAAGTGACAACCAGGGTGTACATAGCACATTAGAAAATTTCTTTGCTTCCCAACATTGCTTCACATTTTCTTGAATTTCTGTCATTATTTGTTTTTTACAGATTTTTCAGCTTTTGGTGGAATGGGATTGCCTGACAGAGATATGGCAAAATAGAAAGACCCCACATGTCCTACTATTATATTTTTCCTAAACTGCTTTTGTACCATAATGTATACAAGTGACATTAGTGTAGCCAGGATTTTTCACTAGGGGAGCCTGATCCAGTAATCGAAGTCGTGCTTTTTTGAGAGTATTTCACC
Source organism: Chiridota heheva (assembly GCA_020152595.1). Lineage (NCBI taxonomy): Eukaryota > Metazoa > Echinodermata > Holothuroidea > Apodida > Chiridotidae > Chiridota > Chiridota heheva. The sequence goes on from JAIGNY010002198.1 coordinate 1,482,186, forward strand.
AATATGGAGAGGGGGTGTAAGAGGAGAGGGTGCCCCCTCCCCCTTGGAGAATTTTTGAACAATTTAAATTAATTAGACATCAAATGATGCTATGGTTTTTGAATTTTTCTGGAAAAATATTGTAGGAAAAATAATTAATTCCCAAGTACATGTATGAAATTGATTTTGATTGATACAGTTATTTTTTCCAAGTTTGAATCATTTTTCCTTTAGTCTAGACTTAGTAGTTGATGGTCATCTGTTTTGTGTATCTTGTGACAAGTGATATTAATGTATTCTCTCTTGCTTATGACCTTTAGAGATGGCAGGAGGATG